>JAJJMA010001811.1:254-27972 GCA_023529015.1 Papaver nudicaule
AATTTGCACACTCCAATCAACACTACAATTAACACTTTTGTTAACAACTAATACATGAACGAAGACAACAAACTAATAAGAATAAATAATGAGAAAAATCAGTACCTTTGCTAGGTTTTTTCTCGATTCGACTTGCTTTCTTCGTTATATATCCCGAAATCAAAAAATAAAACCCTAGAAATTAATTCTCTTCACTGCAATCAATTGATTGTTTTGGAGCGTCAAGATCTGGTTG
Organism: Papaver nudicaule; assembly: GCA_023529015.1. NCBI lineage: Eukaryota > Viridiplantae > Streptophyta > Magnoliopsida > Ranunculales > Papaveraceae > Papaver > Papaver nudicaule. The sequence goes on from JAJJMA010001811.1 coordinate 490, forward strand.
TTTCGGTTGTTTTAAAATCAAAATTTGTAATCAAAACTCTAAAAATGATTTCATATTTAGAGAAACCGAGATCGGAGAATCGAGATCTGGTTTTTCTTTTGTTTCGGTTTCGGGAGAGAGAAAAACGAGAGGTAGAAGAGAAATGTAAACTAATGAGTGGTAATCGTGGTTTTGAGTATTATCTGGGAGGGTATATTAGTAATCTTGCAATTATATTAGTTTCTAGGGTTTTCCGGATAAATTGCAATATTATTATAAAAACCCTAGGGTTTTATAATAAATACCGAAATTATTAGGGTTATTTAAATAATTTTCTCACGAGAAAAATATCTTCTTTGTAACTTTGTATAGATAAGGTTACCTGTAACCTAGGTTTTTAGGTGGTTTTTAACTGGTAACTCGGGTAACAGGTATGTAGAATTATAATAATTATTATCTGGACGGGTTATTAACGGGTCTGACGGGTAACCCGCGGTTTGACCCTAGCCCGGCTTGTTTATAAACAAGCCAGAAACACCAACCCTAACCCTAGCCCGTTTAACTAACAAGCCGGGCCGGGCCGGGTTGAAACAAGCCGGGCTAGGATCAACCCACGGGTTGAGGCTCTAATTGACATCTCTAGTCAACAGTAAGGTTGCAAAACCAGTATTGCTGACACAAGCCTTTGACAGCGGTCAAAGCAACTCCTAGGCCTGTAAAGGACGTCAGCTGGGGGAATCAAGTGCGTGACGATCTGTGGGGGATCTAGAGACGTAAGGAAGGCGACAGTAGCCAATTCGCTTGGAGGGCTTGAGTTGGTCTCTGCTACATCTCAGACCGAAGTCTTATAGTAGGCTAGTGTTTGTAGTCAGTTTGTACTGGGCGGTGTTCAATCTGGACGAGGTCCCGAGGTTTTTCTGCAAGGCAGTTTCCTCGTTAAAAAAATCACTGGTGTCTTGTGTGCTTTTACTTTCCGCATTATATTTCTGATAGTATAATTAAAGCACCAAGTAGTACGTTATTGCCTAACTGTAGAGTTGACTCCAAAGTACTCTTTGTCGAGGTTTAACAACTCCAGTTATAAGTTTGGATATTGATTTTTGAGATCGTCCAGACTTAAACCATAAGACTCACGAGCCAAAACGAAAAGTTGGTAGTATTTCGGTACCCCTCCTTTTTCAAGGGGTATATGTGGGACTACATTTATGATAAGCACATTTTTAAAACTTTTGGGTTTGCATTTAGAAAAATCAGGAACACTGATCCTATTGCTTGCTATTTGAGTTGCTTGAAGAAGGAGTTCCCCTTTTATGTTGTGATAGAGCTTCATGTGGAAATCCTTGAAGAGCAGGTTATGGGTTCTTAGTCAGAAATCATACTGATAACTGCATTACAGCAGAATCAGGGGGGATTGGAGAAGCTACTAATTTTATAGCTGAGGTGATGGCAGGGATTAGAGCTCTACATTACACGAATTCAGGTTTTTACCAACATCACCATTAGTCACGGTTTTCATTTCAGCAACGCGCATATGCTGTTGGGAAGCTCGTAACGTCTTCAATGGTTACTGAAAATGCAATATGTTACAGTGCTCCGTGTTTTTGTTGGTGCAATTACCCGCCTACCCTCAATATTTTGGTGAACTTCCTAAGTTAGCCTCGACTTTTCTTTTCCCCGCCCAACTTTTGGGCTGATGAAATTTCAACCCCAGCATCGTAACAGAACCAAATGTTTATTTCAACGGATTAACTTAATACCACAAATCCGAAAATAAGAAAACCCAAAAGAAAATAAAATAAAACCAACTGAAATTATGAAAACATTTATTGTGTTTGAATTAGCTCAGCTGTATGTGCAACACCAACAACTTAAGCTGCCACATCCACTCATTTCTCTCGCTGGTTTCCTTTTCTCTACCTGATTCTTTTCTTTCACCAGTTTCTTTCCCTGCCGACGTCGAATTTGACCGGCAAATTCGTCGAGCACAGTGAGATTTAGCGTGGGGGAACTTCATCAACATCATTGAATCAATCAAATCTTCTATGAAATATCGATTTGAAAACTGGTTTGAGTTTAGTCGATTTCTTATAGAAGGATTGAAGCTGATTTCAAATTTTGGATCTGACGATGCTCTATTGGTTAAGGTATTTCACTTGTATCCCTTTGAATTGGAAATTTACATCTATACTCGAAACCATTGAGTGTTAATGATTAAATTTCTGTTTATGAGTATTGAAGGTCTGAATCTCTCAGATTTGTTTGTTGTTGTAGGATTTTTGTTGATTGTGATTAGAAATGTATATGTGTTTTAAGTTCATTGTAGTTTGTATTTCCATGTGATTGTATGTGTGGTTAGTTCATATATTGTAGTCTGGTTTGATAATGTTACACTGAAAATTTTACACATTAGGTTGATGAACTTTGTCCCTGTATTGCGATTTATGTCAGAGATCATAGTCAGTATTTGAGCTACATCCTCCACTTCCCTGTCCTGCAGTACCTACTAATGCTATATAGACTAATTAAGGAAAACTACTCTAAGTACTTTGGATGTCTTGGCGGGTGATGCCTTGTTCTAAAACTTCAAATTCTTTATACCCACACCACCACCTTCATTTGCCCTGCAATGTCTGCTTTAACTCTATGTTTGTTTACTACCTTTATCTATTTCACCAATAGTCTTATAACTCTATTGCATATAGAGTTGGATTTGTTGAAATTTCAGCTCCATAAACACCATTAGGTAAACTTTATGATGATAAGAAAAATACAACCTTATGTTGAAATTAAACCTTAGCCTAGTATCATGAGTTGGAGGTACACCTCATGGCTACATGGGACACCACATAAGACGATATATACTAACCTAGGACAACTCATACTTACCTTAAACTTTATCTAGCAATTACCTTAAGCTAGTCTTTAGTGCATGATTAAACCATAAACAACACCTAAACCAGATTACAACTAATCTTGATTTACTTAATCTATTCTAAGGATTAACTTACACTAATGGAGATTTTTTGCGCAAGACACATACATTCTAACAGGATTATCCTAAGAACAACAGTTGCAGTAATTATCAACAATAATCAGAATTCTCACCATTGGACTATACAAAATTCTCACCACACATCAATTAATATATCCTGTAAACTACCCAAATTCTCACATTAATCTTACTAATGCTAGAACAAAACCCTAATTAACCATAATTTTCACCACAAAAATTTAACTGTAATTCAAACAAAAATTACACAACATTAATTCAAACACAGCATTAATAGTAATTCGAACAAAAATTTAACAGTAATTCAATAAAAAAAAATTAAACCATTAATTTTAAGTTAATGTGTTAAAACCCCCAAAATATTTAACTGAAATTCAAAAATAAATCCTTAACCACAAAATAACTTAAAAAAACACAACATTGTTTTAGGAATGGAAGAGAGACTGTAAAGCCATAAGAATAGCATACCCAATGTACTGCAGCACCATCATCCCTAAAAGTTTCTTGATCAATTGGGGATCAATAACATGTTGCATGGGCAGGAATCTCCCCACATTCCTTGATCTCCCCTGGATCATCTCTCTTTCCTTCATGAATCTGCTCTTTCTTCTTTCTGCTAGCCATCTCCTTCTAGGATCTTCATCTCCCTTCCCATCTACTGGATTGTAGAACTCAACAATTGGACCCATTGGATAGGGGATTTCCATGTATTCCTGAAAATGAGATTTTTGATTTTCCATGCTTGCATGGACCTTGTAGTACATACCCTTAATCTCCATGTTTGCAAGGACCTTTCTGATCATCATCTTAATCTCTTTAAGATTTTTTTTTTTTTATCTCTTTTCTCTCTAACTTTTGGTTTTCTTCTTCTGACTTTGGCTGAATAAGGCTTAATTACTTACTTTTGCAGGAGTAGTTTCTTTTCACATTCCTCTAGATAATAAAAATTAAATAGCTTTTAAGACATTCTTCTTTTTCTACGTTTTCTTATGTACAAACATTGGTCATAGGTCAGTGAAAGCCCATAGGTCAGTTTTATTTTCTAGTGTTTAAAATTTTTATCAAAATGCACAAATTATCACAGGGTCCCAGTATATTATTACTGAACCATACATATGCTACTGTCTAACATAGAATAAAACCTCAATTTACAGAACCAAATAGCATAACCATAAAAGCAAAGAAATTTAACACATAGATGTCTTTATGCAGGGCAAACATAGAATAAAAACCCCTTAATCATCACTTCCCTTTCCATCATGGTCCCTTGAATCGTCTCCAGCATTCTCCTTTGAATCCTCGCCATCATCCTCCGAGTCAGTCTTTGATACTATAAAAGTATATTTGCACCTTTCGCCTCATTCTTACTGAATATCTCGAGCTTTGCCTGCAAACGTGAAATGAAACGAGCATAACATTCGTCATCAGAGGTTGAGTCACTTGAATGAATCATCTTCTGCATCCTCCTCTCCTTGCTCTTCAGAACTATCAGAAATATGATGTACCGCATAGCCTGCCTTAGCCATCCTCGCCCTCCTCGCCTTCACCACACATTTCTTCCTAGTTTCCTTCTCTCGTACCTCATTGAATTTCTTCCTCTCTTATGGGGATTTGAATAATGAGTCTATAGTCATGAATGGTTTATTAGTTCTTGTAAAAGCACTCTTGCACTTGTACAAATGGTCTTCAACTTTCATTAGTTCTTCTTCAGTCATTTTCCACATGTACTGTAAAAATCTACCGAGTCTTTTTGCTCTCTCTTCTAATTTTTTCTTCTCCTCTTCTTCCATTTTTTCCTCTTTTGTCATTGGTTTATTTCCATTGTCTTCGCCTGACAGTTTTCTCTTCTTGTCCATTGCCACTATGTCTGGAAAAAAAAACTCTCTTGCTCTGATAATTTCTTTGTCTAATAGTTCAAAAAAAAAATCAGGAATGTATTTATCCTAGCCCACCCACTTACCCCTCAATGTGCAGTAGAGAATATGACTGCAATTAATGACAGTTACATTATGTTTTGTAACTGCCGGACTAGTTCAAGGTTGAAATATGAAGAGTCTCCATTTTCATCAGAGCAAGCACTATGGTTCTCTATTTGGGGAGACTTTGCTATTGAATGGCGAAATGCAACCACTATGGTGCAAAATTTCGCCATTCAATGGCAAAATTGGTCGACTTTGCTATTGCCTGCTACGGGTTCGTAGCAGGCAATAGCAAAGCCGAAGCGAGGCGGAAATCCAATTCCCGCAGGGCGGAAATCCAATTTCCGCCAAAAACTTTTTACGGAAATCCGATTTCCGCCCAGAAGTCATGCGGGAATTGGATTTCCGTCCCATAAATATTACCGTTTGACCTTTTTTTCCTTACACCCCCTCTACACCTCAACATCCAACCATCCATCTTTCTATTTTTTCATGACCGTCAGATCCCCAACGACTCTTTTTTTCAAAATTCAAAAAAAATAGCCGTTGGGATCTCTTCTATATAAGAAAATTCACTCTCTTTGACAAATCCACCCCAATCAATCTTGTTTCCATTGATTCTTTCTTTCTCCCTTCAAATTTTCAATTTTTTTTCATCACAAAATCGATATGGCGACTAATTATACCGAGTTAGAAGATCGTGTTATTACTAATTCTTTCATCCGTGTATCACTGGAAAATGCTGAGGGGCTACTAGGAGAGACGCCGTTTTGGAGTCGTGTTTTTAGTTTGTTTGTGGAAGCCACAAATAATCCAAGAGGTAGAAATCAAAATGGAATTAGCAATCGATGGGCATTAATTAGGAGAGACATGTTGGATTTTGTAAGAATTATGAATGCTATTCGCCGGAGGCATACAAATGCATCACGCCAACAATTGGTCGTACGAGCTCGGTCACAATTTTATGACATCAACCATCGACCATTCAACTTTGAGGATTGTTATGAAAGAATGATTGCAATCGCTGGACATGATTATGGAATATAAGTCTTCTTTAGAGCAATGTTATGAAAATTAGAGCAATGTTAGTAGATTAGTTGTTGTTTATTTTCATATTTGCAATGTAGTTGTTGTTTCAATTAAGGAAAACTTATTTCATTGTAGTTGTTGTTTCCATTAATGAAAAATTTAGTTAGTTGGGTAAAAGTAGTTCTTACACTCTCTTTACACCTCATAACGGCTAGTTTTTGCAAATCCCCAAAATTCAAAATTCAAAAAAACTATCCGTTGGGTACTCATCTTTATAAATAGACTCTTTCACAAACATTCATTTTCATAGATAACTCTTCTTTTCAAACTTTCTTCCTAAACCTTCTTCCCAAACCTTTATCTCAATCAATCTACAATGTCAAGCTCATCGTCAAATGAATCCAGGAGGCCAACTCGATCACCACAAGAGATACTATCTTTACTACGCAAACCAAATGAATCAATCTCAACACCTCCTCCAGCATCTCCTCCTCGTAGACGTTATCGAAACATGACTGATAAGTTTGTTCATCAGTACTACTATACGTGTTCTCCATCTCAAAAACCATTATCTCCTCCTCCATCAACACGAATCAAACCAAGCTTCGCTCCATTTACGTTGGAAGAAGATCTACGTCTTTGTAAAGACGTGATCCACTATTATGGATTACAAAAAAGTCGTGGGGATGTCAAGTGGAGCTCCCTGTTTAAGTATATCGAAGATGACTTCAAGTTTCAAAACCAATATGTTCGCGATGCAAGAGGCCTCTCAGAACGATGGTGGAAAATACGTCAAAACGTTCATGATTTTATGCACTTGGGGAGATTGGCCCGAGATTTTCTTGGGAAAGATGTTACGGAGGATGAAGTTTATGCCAGGACTTTGAAGGTATGGAAACAAAGTAAAGGAAATGAATTCGAGTACGAAGCACATTACCATGAGCTAAAGGATTTTCTCAAAACCTTCGAAGTATTATGAACACATTACCATTGCACTTAGTTATTCAAGTAATTAGATGTCAATGTAATTCCTTTAAGGAATACTCATTCGTAATTTTCCTCCTAAAAAGTGTAACGAACACCTTCGAATGAGCGGATGTTTAAATCTACGTTATTAATTAATGAAAATTTCCTTTCTAATATAAAAATTTATATAACTAACAGTAATTCAAATCCAGATAAAAATTAAAACATAATTCAATTGGAAAGGAAGTTACAACATAGTACTAATCAAGGGGTTCAACTACCTCATCATCTGCTCCATAACCATCATCTGCTCCAAAACCACCCCCTGCTGCTTCAACACCATTAGTTGCTTCAAAACCACCCCCTGTTGCTTCATCATCACCATCATCATCATCATCATCATTTGAATAAGCTTCAGAGAGCACAAAGTCTACACTCACATCATCTTCAGAAAAAATAGAGTCTACAGATGAGTAACAGTCTGAACTCGGAGTTGTATATTCCGAATCACTTCTACTAAGATCTGAGTCTAAGTCTATTCTTTCACCTCTTCCAGGCAGTGCAAAGATGTGAGCGGTAAGATCAGCTCTTAACATGTGGTAATATTCTTCATTTTGAAGACTCGAGTAGTGATTGGTGGGGCCTGTTGGTACCCGATTCACTTCTGGAACAACTGCAGCCCATTCAGCATCTCGACGTTCATGTTCAATGATCATGTTGTGTAAAATAAGGCAACATTTCATAATCAAATTCAAATCATGTTGCTTCCAATACTTGCATGGTTCACCAACAATCTTAAATTTACCCTGAAGACTTCCAAAAGCACGTTCAACATCCTTTCTTTTGGCCATTTGGTACCTATTAAACCTAACATATTCCGGAATGTCTAGTGTTACTGGGTAAGCTTGTACAATTGTCTTCAACCTCGGGTAGATACCATCAGCTAAGAAATAACCCATGTTGTATTGGTGTCCATTGATGACATAGTTAACCGGAGGAGAGTAACCACTAAGAAGCGAATCAAAAAGGGGAGAGTGGGCCAAAACATTCAAGTCATTGTTTGCGCCGGGCATTCCAAAAAAAGCATGCCAAAACCATAAATCATATGAAGCCACCGCCTCTAATATCAAAGTACTAACCTTTTCTTTGCCTCTATGTATTCCTTGCCAAGCGACCGGACAATTCTTCCATTTCATATGCATACAGTCCACACTACCAAGCATTCCAGGAAATCCACGGGCGGCATTCTCTGCTAGCAACCTTCTAACATCTTCGGCAGTAGGTTCTCGCAGGTACCTAGGTCCAAATATGGTGCATATGTTGGCACAAAATCTCTTTACATAGTAATATGTTGTGGTTGCACCCATACGAGTGTAATCATCTAGACTATCAGCAGCAATACTTTTGCACAAAGATTTCATCACAGCAACCATCTTCATGTGAGGAGAATGTCCCGGAATACGAGCTGCATCTAGACGTTGTGGCCATTCTTCATCCTCTTCACAAAGTTTGAAGAGAATTTTCTCGAACAAACCTCGAGTCATACCTAAACGTTGTTTGAATTGTCTTGGAGTATAAGTCCCATTAGTTGTAAAGTAATCATACATCATTTGAGCATCAGCTCTCTTTCTATTACGCCATAGGTGTTGGCGTGATTGCACTTGGATAGGCACCGGTTGTCTAAGCCTATGTCTCCGGGCATCCAATTCTACCATGCGATGGAGTAAAATAATTTCTTCATCATCATCACTCGATGAAGCAAAATTGAGACCGTATTTCGCATTCAAACACCCACGAATCAAACTCATTGCACCTTTACAAGCATGAATTTTAAGTCAATTTATACATTCAACACCAAAACTACTTCAATACCACAAGCATTTAATCAAAAATACACCATAGAACAACAAAGAATCAATGGATTTTAACGATTCATTCTAAAATCAAAGGAATCATGATAATCAAATTAAAATTGGATTGTATAAACCTAGATAAGATTTACTAACCTTGTTGATGAAATTTCAAATTGAATGATGCAAAAGAATCGCCTTCGAAATGTTAGTAAACCCTTATAATATCACGGAAAAATTCTAACTGGTTAACTTCAAAATCGAAAGGGGGCGATTATCTATTTTCTTTGAGTGAAGAAGAGAGAGTGGAGAAGTTGAGAAATGAAGTTCAGGTCGCAGGGTTTCTGTCTAAAAACCTTGTTTTTACGGAAATCGGATTTCCGCCGGTCAAAAGTCAAGCTTTGACTGTGCGGAAATCCGATTTCCGCAGAATTTTTTTTACGGAAATCGGATTTCCGCACAGAAAAGCTGCGGAAATCCAATTTCCGTCTCCAAATAGCTAAGACCACCGTGGTTGCCGTTTTTTCGCCATTTCTGCCTTTCTCTTTTGCTATTGAATGGCGAAGGCTTAGGCCACCATAGTGCTTGCTCTCAGTAGTAGTATCACTTTCAATATTGAAATCATGGCTGGAGATGGTGGAAAAGAAATCAGTGATAAGAGCAATAAAACTGAAGAAGAGATTATGCCTTCGAGAAACCAATGGTTGCAGATAGTTGATATTCTGACTGGCAATAGAATGGATCATGATAATAGCACCACCAACTACGTTTGGTACTGGGATCCTATGGCAGCTGCATTTGCCCATGGTGGTGCTGCAATGGACAGGACCCGTGAAGCTTGTTGAAAATTTGGATTTACTTTGTCTTATAAATGGTATTGTTGATAATTGAATGTTAGAATTTAAAAGAGAAGCAGATTTTGCAGAGTATGCCTTCTGAATTGAGAGTATTGAACTTTCTCTTGTCAGGGCATTTAGAGTGAATGTTAGGATTTAGAAAAAAAAAACAGATTTTGCAGAATATGGAACTTTCTTGTCAGGGCATTTAGAGTGAATGTTAGAATATAGAAGAGAAACATATTTTGCAGAATATGCCATCTGAATTGAGAGTAGTGAATCTTTTCTTGTCAGGGCATGTAATTTGGCTGGACCTATAACTTTTTCTTGACAGGGCATTGATGGTTTCAATGTTAGAAAACAATGCTTGTGTTTGAATTGCTTGATTTCAAGTTGAATTTGGTGTTTCCTAGTTATCCTACACTGCACAGTTCTCTTAACCTACACCACTGTTCTGCAATCAGAAATTGATGGTTTTCAGGCTATGTATCAACCAAGCAACATTTTCAGAACCTTTGACACACAGAGTTAAACGAAAATTAGATTAAATACCAATAACACAAACCCATACACATTCAATCCGACCGATAATACAACCCAAAAAACACAAAAAAAACATAAAACCCATGAACGTGAAGATGATAAAGAATAACCCAAGTAGGACTCTTAAATTGAACCAGCCTGATTGATATTACTTGCGAAGTGGAACAGACTAGCCATTATAATCACTGTCCTCCTCATCCCCGCTTACGGATAAAGCTGCAGTCCCATACCCATCATCACTTTCTTCTTCTTCTTCCTTCAGAGGCTCACCATCAGATCCAAGCAAAGGCTCTAGCATGGTTCTTGCAAAAACCTTTCGGTTATGAAGTTTTTCGGCTAAGAATTTCTCAAATAGAGCTTCCTCTGCTTCCTCTGCTTCTTCTGCTTCCAGTTCAAGATCAAAAGAGTCTTTGGAGGCTTCAGACTCCCCCATCAATACCATCCCCTGCATCTACCTCTTCTCCCTCATCACTATTATCTGAGTCGGAGAGGTTGAGAACAATCATACATAACTTGAATCTCTCAATCCATTCTTGCCTCTTTCTAGCCTTGCGAGCAGCTCTTTTATTCTTCCAGAGAGAAAATTTTGGTTCATGAGCAGCAACTTGTCTCTCAAAATTTTCTCTCCAAAAGTTTGGTGTGTTAACTCTCAGGCTTCACCATTTTTTTTTCTATGTTTTGGTTATCTCTCCACAGTTTTTTTTTGCCTTTGATATCCCTTAAATTTAGCCTTCTTATATATTGTGCAATATATAGCTAGAGATTAGGTCCACGATGTTTGGATATTCAACGCCTACATGCATGTGTTTATAAAGCTAGTTAGTCATTGTCAAGTCTGATCAGCAGTCATTACGTGTGGTTAAATCTAGCTAATCACAGCGCTGCAAAGTCTTATCAGTTATTTTATAATTGTCTTATCGGTTATTAAAAATGTTAGAATTATGGACCTACTCCTATAATATTAGGCGTATTTTTTCATCCAAACGGTCAATATGGGCCGCCTGTAGCCGCTTCGAATGAATATGGAGCTATAATATACACCCAAAAATCTAGGGAAAAATCCAGGGATTTGATCCGACGGTCAGTACTTTGTGAGCTTAGCATTGGGATTGGTAGTGGCCCAAAGTGGGCCCAAGGGAAAAGAAAGTTTGTGAGAGACGGGAGAAATCCCTAGATTCCATAGATTTCCCCCACGGGATGAATATACTTTCCGATAATTTTGGCCGGATTTTTTCTTCAACTTTACCTTAAAGTTTCCGCAGAGTCTTTGGTTGACCTTTGACCGTGCGGAAACTGGGTTCCTGAACTCATTTCTCCTATTCTCCACTCTCTCTTATTCACTCAAAGGAATTAAAATGACACAAGTAAAAAAATTTAACTCAAGATAATTTTTCATTAATTGGAAAACAAGTACAATGGAATAAATTTTCCTTAATTGAAGCAACAACTACACTGCAAAGATGAAAATAAAACAACAATTAATCTACTAACTATCTTGCCCTAGCTAGCTTCCATAACATTGCTCTAACATTCCTCTAAACATACCATGACATTGCTCAAACATTTCATAACATATCCTTGTATATCCTCAATCTTTCATAGCATTCAACAAACATGAATTCCCGGTTATTGAGCTCACGATATTGAGCCAGAGCTACAATGACCATTTCTTCGTGTGATGCATTTCTATTTCTTTGGCGCATAGCTCTCATAATTCGGCGAAACTCGGTCATGTCTCTACTAATGCAGTTTCATTGACTTCTAATTCCATTTACATCTCTATTGTTTGGATTCTTTGTAACTTGCACGAACACATCAAAAGCACGAACCCAAAACGCCGCCTGCCAAGGTTCCACTTCACCCACCATACCATTCATTCGGCTACGAATGAAAGAGTAAGTAATTGCGAGATTTTCTATCTCGGTGTAATTGGTCGCCATATCGATTTGGTGATGAAAAAACTTGAAAATTTGAAGGGAGAAAGAAAGAATCAATTGAAACCAGATTGATTGGGATGAGTTGGTCAAAGAAGAAGAGTTCTCTTATATAGAAGAGATCCCAACGACTATTTTTTTGGAATTTTGAAAAAAAGTCGTTGAGGATGGTAGGCAGCAATCTTCTCCAGTACACTTTCTACGGTCCAGTCTACTACAATACTTAACTATTTCCAACGGAAAATTACTATACCGTCTCAACTACATCACTATTTTCGACGAAAAAATATCAAACCGTCAACTACATTACTATTTTCTATGGCAAATTAGGGAGTTGTATGGAGGTCAGAGGAAGATTGTAACTCAAACTTGCCCAAAATGGGTTCTTTTATTGTTCTACAAGGATTCCACCTGGAACTTGCCATTTCTGGATAGGATTAGTGCTACTCTGGAAGATCCTGGCTCAGAGTATGACAAATTAGGGAGTGGTTTGGAGTTCAGAGGAAGATTCTCAAATACATCACTATTTTCTACGGAAAAACAAAACCGTCTCAACTACATCACTATTTTCCACGGAAACAACAAAATCGTCTCAGCTACATTAGTATTTTCCATGGAATCAAAAAACCGTCTCAGCTACATTACTATCTTCTACGGAAAGTATCAAACCGTCTCAACTTCATTACTATTTTAGTGATTGGTTTGGAGTTCAGAGGAAGATTCTAACTCTAACTTGCCCAAAGTGGGTTCTTATAAGGTTCTACAAGGATTCTTCCTTGAATTTTCCATAAATTGATAGGATCAGTGATCCTGCAGGCTTAGAGTATGGCAAATTATGGAGTGGTTTTGGAGTTCAGACGAAGATTGTCTTTTCTATTATGGTATCAGAATAAGTCGAGATAATTCTTCGCCGATACACTAGGCCTTCTTGTATTATTCCTACTGGAGTATCAGAATAATTCGAGAATCTTCGCCGAAGCACCAAACCGAAGGATGTTTCTCATATGATTCCTAGTGGAGTATCCAAATAAGTCTAGAAACACCAAAAATGACGATGTTTCTCATATTATTCTCATACTGGAGTATCGGAATAACCCAGTCACCTTCGGTGAAACTTCTCAAAAAGGTATGTTTGAGATATATTACACGTAAAGAAAAATGTATAACGAGCAATTGTAGGTGTTTTGTCATGGTAATTATGTTCCATTAGCAAAAAATGTCATGATTTTTAAATTGTTGTCCCATGGCTTAAAACCCACCCACTTATGTCGTTGACCACAATTTTAATTTGACTTGACACAGTTGACCAGATATTTTTGCCGTGTTTTCGGCTCATTAATCGAAGTGAAAAGCAAATCTCTCCTCTATTATTGAACTCTCCTCTCTTGTCCGAAAGTTGGAGCTCAAAGATAGATCTCAAATTTCGTTTCCCTCTCAAATCTCTACTCTTATTCTTTTCCCCCCTCGAAAATCATCTCTCTCTTCCTGAAATTTTGGTTTCCCTCTCAAATATGTTTTCCCTCTTCTACAAAAATCAGAAACATTTCAAATCTATTTTTTCTGAAAAAACAGATGGAGATGGGAAACTCTTTCCTCTTTCCTGTATCCCATATCTCTCTATTATCTTATCTCGCTCATATCTCTGGTAATCTCAGTAGGTTACAACCAAAGTTAGGGTTGTTATTAGATTTCAGATTTCTAGTTTAGATTAAATTTATTTTGGTTGTTATCTCTTTCCATAGGTTACAACCAAAGTTAGGATTTTAACATAAGTTGAGATCTGTTTTGTATTTCTATGAGTATAAGTTGAGATTTGTTTTGTTTTTTTATGGGTAAATGTTGAGATGTGTTTTGTTTTTTTATGAGTATATTTGTTTTGCTTATATGTTCTTATTATGTTTGCAATCTATTTCATTTAACAACAACTGACCACCAGAGGGTGTGTCTTAGTTAGAAGGTTTGTTGTTAATGAAGGAAATCGGTGCATCAAACCTCACTAACTAATTCATCCCCTCTATCATTACAGTTGGTTCATCAAAGTTTCAATAGTAATGTATTTTACTTCTTGGTTGATGGTTACAAACTAGAACAAGAGATGTCATATAACTGTGTTGGTCCTCCAAGGCTGTTTAAGGATTGTAGTAAATTCGTAATTAAAAATCAAGTTTTCGTAAAGTATTCGTAAATTCATTTCAAGTTTTCTTGAAATGAATTTACTACTGTCTTTAAACAGACTAGCAGGATTAGTGTACAATAAAGAAAGAGCTGTAGTTGTGTTTGATTCAAGCCATTCCCACAAGGTGTATTAGTATGTGGCGAGTAAGCATGAATACATTAGTTTCTGTTATTATCATTAGTTTATCTTGGTTGATTTTTAATCACTTTATTGTCTTTGTCTGGCCAGGAGGCTTCTTTGAGCACGGGGCTGCTGCAGGGCACCTTTTTCAACTTAAGGTTTGTCTACATATCATATAGTGTGCAATCTCTTTATTTAATTATGTGGTACATGATTTGGAGTATTAGGAACATCTCACCACCATTGAGTGTTCGGAGATGAGAAGTACTGGTTGTGAAGTTTGTCGTAAATGGATGGGATCGATGCGGCAAACATGACTACCAGTACATTTTCATCCCCAATTTATGTTGGTGAGGAAGCCTCCACACATTAGTCTAAGTTTGATGATTATCACTGTCTTGGTTTATTCTTACTTGCTACCATTATCTATGTTTTGCAAGGATTCACTGTGGCAGTACCAACACAAGTGCAATAAGGGAAAGATATGATTGTATTGGTCTAGCAAGACTCTTTTAGGATTGGAGTAAATTCCTAATCATAAAGTTTTCTTGAAAGAGTTTACTCCAGCTCCAAAAGGGTCTAGCTGGATTAGTATGCTACTAATAAAGAGGACCTGTCGGTGTCAGTCAAGGACATATTACTTACTACATTGTCTTTGTCTTGTGAGGAGGCTTCTTTGAGCACGGGGATGCTGCAGGACACCCTTTTCAACTTAAGGTTTGTCTACATATCATATGATTTCTTTATAATATTATGTGCTACATGCTTTGGAATAATAGGAACAACTCACCACCATTGACTGTTTGGAGAAAAGATGAATTGCTAGTGAAGTTTGCTGTAAATGTAGGAGATAGATGCAGCAAACCTCACGCGCAATATATTCTGTCTCCAATTTCTGTTGGTGACAAGCCTCGATACATTAGTCTAGATATGTTGTTATCATCAGTTAATCTTGCTTGATTTTTACTTGCTACATTATCTTTGTCTTGCGATGAGGCTTCTTTGAGCAAGGGGCTGCTGCAGGACACCATTTTCGCCTAAAGGTTTGTTTACATATCATATGATCTCTTTATAATAGTATGTTCTACATGCTTTGGAGTATTAGGAACAACTTATCATCATTGAGTTTTTGGAGATGAAATATACTGCTTATGAAGTTTGCCGAAATGGAGGAGATCGATTCGGCAAACATGATGAGCAACATATTTTCATCCCCAACTTCTGTTGGTGAGGAAGCCTCAATACATCAGTCTATGTTTGATGTTCATTAGTTTCTCTTGGTTTATCTTACTTACTAGTTACTACCATTATCTTTGTTTTGTGAGGATTCACTGTACCAGTACCAACACATGTGGAGAAGGAGAGACATGACTGTATTGATTTTGCAAGACTCTTTTTAAACATTGGAATAAATTCCCAATCATCAAGTTTTCTTGAAATGAATTTACTCCAGTTTTTAAACAGAGTCTAGCGGGACTAGTATGCAACTACGAAACAGGACCTGTCGGTGTCATTCAAGGACAGTTTACTTCTCGTTGGTGAGTGAACTCTTACTATACCTGCTCAGAAGATTAATGTATGAGTATTTGGTTGAATTAGATGTATGTTGCAGTTAGGTCTCCCTGTTGTAGTAGATAGTTGAGGTCAAATTTTGTTCATGTTATATTTGCTAGATTTATAAGTAGTATGACATATTATATATGATAATTGTTAGGTATTCATTGATCCCCTAAATTTAGCCGATGAGAAGCAGGTTCACTCCTTATCCTACGTGCGAATCGGTTTCTTCTTATAACCAATTTACTTACACGTAGTAAAATGAGTGTTCTGGCTCATTTTATAGAGGGTAAAATGCCATAAGGATACATGTCAACATCACCATAAGGGAATCCCATAAAAGGCGATGCTCGAGGTACTCAAAAATCAAGAGAAGTAACCCGTATATAAGGAGAGGTGACGAAGGAGAATAATGATAAGCGATACTGAAGACTTTGGGAAAGACAAGCCAAGATCGAAGAAGAATCTACAAATGGCAAAGATCCTCGGGATGGCATCCCGATGACACCGACTTACTCGACAGGCTCTGACATCTCCACGATTGAGTAGTTTGTCCTATTAGCTGTAATCCACTTTCGACTCGGCTTATATAAGGCGAGCTCGAGGTCCATTGTAAGGGTTGGATTTTTGGTGTAACTTTAAGGTGTGTGAGAGAGATTAGGTTAGTATCTTCTCAGGCCTCTAAGAATCATTTCCATGTACTAAATATCCAGAAATCTAATTTCCATTTATGCTTTATTTGTTATCATGTTGATTATTAATGTTGGTCAATCTCGATACTGTCCTTATCTTCGTAGTAATCTTATCGGAATCGTTTCATGCAACTTAAAATCATAGTTCAGATTAGAAGATCTAATGGCTGTCGAGTATAAAGTACCTATGCAGATTTTATACTCACACAGTTTGGCGCTAGAAACAGGGAATGATTAAAACAACTTAGGATTTGCCTGTGATTTTATGATTTTCAAATTCTTTGGGGAAATTTTTTCTAGGGTTTTCAAGATTTTCTTTAAAACTTCACTTTTATCATGAGCTCCACTACCTTGGGTGTCCAAAGACCTTCAAAGCTTTGGCACGCTCAAGGATTTTAGAGCAAATCACCAATATGAAAAGATTGATGCTTCTTCAAGGAATCCAAGCTTTGAAGCACAAAGATCTAATCAAGAGCATGAAATTTTTACAAAAAAAAAAAAAAAAGTACTACAGAACCTTGATAAAATCTCGGGGGAAAATTAGTTTTCGATTTAGAGTCTGTAATTTCAATTTCCAGAAAATACCCTTAAAAAATCATGCACACCATTCACGTTCTAGAAATTAATTCAGGGCTATTTAGGGTTTCTGTACCAAATCTATATTAGGAAACAAGTCTTACAGCTTTCGAGACTTTACTCTGAGCCTAGTCCGAGAAAAGCTAGGACAATTTACCAGAACCTCCATGTTTGGAAGGTAGATCTGGACAAGTAAAAAACGGTTAAAGATCTGGACAGTACGCGCATAATCAACCTCTTCCGGGATGACATTAAGCTCTTGGAAATTTTTGGATTCTTCTTTCCACTTTCTCTCCATAATTTCTCTAAAGTCTGTTTTTTCAGTCGATTGAAGTATTTTTGGATTGTTTGAAGAATATCTTTTGTGAGTCGAACATTCTTCAGTTAGACATTATCTTTTCCTGCAATTATCTCGTGATGCATCAATGATTGTACCCATTTTTACTAGTGTTGCCTCTGAAGCTTTCATAGTGCATCCTTGTAATAGATCTTCTCCTTCGCTGGGTTGTAGATTATTTCTTAGTATCATGCACATGAAACAACTACACCTGCCTGTCTTTTGGACATCAGAAGTCACTGAATCTTTAAATCTTGCTAGATATTGAGACAATCCTTCATTCATTTGTTGCTTTATCTCTAACATATTGTTTGCTCCTTTCGGCTTTGAAATGGTTCCTGAATATCTTCGTACAAAACTTTCAAGTACATCTTCGAAGCAGGGAATTGACTCTGCTGGTAAGCAAATGAACCATTTCAATGCGTTTTCACTCAAGCTACTAGAAAATATTCTCGCCATTAGAAGAGTATCTGTTCCATATTCTGCCATCTGCTGTCCATAATGGAATATATTTATATACGGATCCTGTCCTTCATTAAATTTTTCGAAATTCGGTAGGTGGAAATTTACAGGTAGAAGACACTCCTTTACTTCCTTCGTAAATGGTCCGAATTTGAATTGTATTTTTCGATCGTCTCTTCCTTTGCTTAAATCCTCATAAACGTGATTCATCATCTGAGTGAAATCTTCTTTGGAACTGAGAATGTGGATTGAATTTTGATGTAAGGAATTGATAGATTCTGATGCTTCACCTGTCATCTGAGATCTAACTGGTCTGTTGAATCGTATAACAGTGGGTTCAACCGAGCAATGCTCTAACAGATCATCTTCTATTATTTGGAACTTCCTTGATTTGATAGTTATTGTGTATCTTTCCTTATCATTTACCGGCTTTTCTCCATCCTTTAGGGATCTGTAAATATTCTTCATCCATGAACTTTCAACCTCATCAATTGATAGATACGTCTTTTATAACTGCGTAGTTTATTCTTCAAGATTCTTGATTGTAGGTTTTGTTAAAACCCCAATATTTATTGTCCTTTTTGCAGCTCCTGGTATAATAGAACCCAAGTATGCCAGTGCATCAGCATGTCGAATCTTGTTTCGCGGGATTTGTGTTATTATCACACTATCAAAGTATGCTAGCTCTTCATTTACTTTGTCTATGTATTTAATCATGTTTGTATCCTTTGCTTCATATGTTCCTTCCACTTAGTTTGTGGTCAGCTTTGAGTCACTGTATAGAATAAATTCCTTCAATCCCAGGTTCTTGGCCATACGTAATCCTAGAAGAAGATCTTTGTATTCTCCTTGATTGTTAGATGGTCGGAATGCTAATTTGCATGACACTTCAATAAAGTTATTATTTGGTGTTATGATGACAACTCCTGCTCCGCTACCTATATAGTTTGAAGAACCATCCACCATTATTTTCCAAGCTCCTGGTGTATCTATCATCGACTCTTCCAGCTTTGTTTTTACTTCTGGCTCTTTTCCTCCGAAGATTATATCAAAGTTTACGTCTTCCACTGGAAAATCCATTAGGAAATCTGCTAATACCTGACCTTTTATTGTTGTTCTCAGTTGATATCTTATATCAAACTGATTCAAATACATCCCCCATTTAGCTATTCTTCCATTCTTTTGTTGACTTCTTAGGATTGTCTCAATTGGGTATTCGGTTAGCACTATTATAGTTCTTACTGAAAAATATTGTCTCAATTTGACTGAAGAGAAGAATAATGCCATGATTACTTTTTCAATTTGTGAATATCTAGTTTTCGCATCTTGTAAGGTTTTGCTAATGAAGTAAACTGGCTTTTCAATTCCATTATCCAGCCTTACTAACGTTGTACTTATTGCAGTATCTGATGTTGCCAAGTATACAAACAGGTCTTCATCTATTTTGGTGCAGAAAGAACCGGTGCGGATGAGAGATACTTCTTAATGTTGTCAAACGCCTGTTGACATTCATCATCCCAATTGAATTTTGTGCTATCTTGTTTTTATGGAGGAGGTTAAAGAAAGATGTGCATTTATCGGAAAATCGCGCAATAAATCTATTTAAAGCTGCTAGTTTTCCTGTCAAGCTTTGAACCTCTTTTTTGCACCTTGGTGGTTTCATATTTGTTATTGCTCTTATTTTGGATGGATCTATTTCAATCCCATTTTTCGTGACCGTATAACCGAGGAACTTTCCACTTTGGACTCCAAAAGCACATTTATTTGGGTTAACCTTCATACCAAAATTCTTTACTATAATGAATGCTTTTTAAAGATCTGTGCCATGATTAACCTTTTCTTTACTTTTTACTACCATGTCGTCCACATAGTATTCTACTATATTTTCCTCGATGAGGTTGCTCAACATATGATTTACTAATCTTTGGTAAGTACTTCCCGCGTTCTTTAATACGAATGTCATAGCTTTGAAGCAGTATAACCCTCTGTCTGTTATCAAAGCCGTATGATCTTCATCTACCGGGTTCATGGGTATTTGGTTATATCCAGAGTAACCATCCATGAATGATAATAACTGGAACCCTACTATTGATTCTACAATTCTGTCAATATCTGGTAATGGATGTTCGTCTTTGGGATAGGCTTAATTCAAATCAGTAAAATCTATATATGCATACTCTGAATTTTCCATTCTTCCTGCCACTATGTTAGAAATCCAATCGGGATAGAAACATTCTCTAATTATATTAGCTTCCAACATTCTATCAATATCTGCATTAACAGCGCTGTATAACTTCTCTGTTATCTTTCTCTTCTTCTGCTTTACAGGTTTTACCTTTGGGTTGATATTCAATGAGTGACAGACTATAGCTGGGTCGATTCCTTTCATATCTGACATTTTCCAAGTGAATTGTTGCACGTTATCTTACAGCATTTGCATAATTAACTCTTCATCTTCATCTGTTAAATCTTTGCCAATAAATGTAAATTTTGGTTCTTCTGCAGACCCTATATTTACTTCCTTTAGTAACTCCACCGTGCTTGTTTTGTACTTTCTTGCAGCTACTCCTTCTATGAGTTTTGCAGCTTCTGGATTAGCTGTATAAACTGACTGCTTTGAAATTTCCAGGTACTGTAATTGTTCGGCCAGCTCAGCTGCTCGTCTTTCTTCATTCATCAGCTTATGAGATATTTTATTTTGCCAGCCTCTGCAACCTCTTTTAGGATCTTCCTTTTGTTGTAGGGAACAAATTGTTAATTCTCTTGATAGCTTCTGATCTCCATGGAGTACATGTATACCGCGAGTAGTTCGGAATTTTATCTTCTGGTGAAATGTCGATGGTATTGCTTTCAATGCGTGAATCCAATCTCTTCCCAATATCATATTATAAGGCGATTCCGTATTCAGGATTAGGAAGGTGACATTGACAATGACAGGTCCTGTCATAACTGGAAGTATAACTTGTTATATTGGGAAAGTCTCTACTCCATTTGATGAATGTATTATTCCCTTTTTGATGAGTCCCATTTGTTCGGAAGCTTGCCGATATATGATCTGACATATTGATCCTTGATCTATTAAAATCTTCTTGCAGTCCCAGTCATCTATCATTAAATCTATTACCAGAGCATCATTATGAGGAGTTTGTACTCCTTCCAGATCTATGTATAAGAATGTCACCGTATCTGGCTCTTGAATTAGCTTCCTGTAATCAGGATCAATAGTACATCCTGTCAAATTGACTCTCTCCAGCCTTCTTTTGTTTCCTGACGAGATCTGATTGAATTTATTTTTACTTGCTAGGTTTGTGTGTATCATATTTACACATCCTTTGATTTATAACTGTTGTTCATTACTTATCTGTTGTTGATGCTGCAACACTTGTTTTACGCTTCTTTTTGTTAATCAGTTGTTTTATCATCTTCTTTCGCTCTTATGTAATGCATCCTTCTAATGTTGTTTTATTGATTTATGGTTCGTCTACTCTAGGAATCTTTGAAATCTTTATTGCGCCATCTGGTACCATCATTGTCTCCATGTTCTTTACTTGATCGGCTAATTCTTCGATGCAGAGTCTGATTTCTTCCGTATGTATGTCAATACTTCCTCTAGTGAGTTCTTCCATGACTTCAATCCGTACATAATTATAATCATGAATTTTAAAATATACTGAATCTGAAATAAAGTTGAATTTGAGGAAACTTCCTTGATTATTGTTACTTTTAGATCTGAAAACTTTTAGAGTAGATCACATCTTTAATTCTTCATTTCCGTTTGTTTCTTTAACCTCACCAGTTTGTTTATCGGTTTTTCTCATAGAAAACATTGAAATTAGGTAAACAATCTTGTAACTTCTTGTTATTTATATAATAACTTTAAATTTTTATTCTAAAAGTATATTATAACATAGATTGCTGGTTTTAAACTTATAATCTTCTAGATCTGAAAAATTAGGTTTGAAATTCTCATTTACCGCCAAAATTTTGGTTAACTAGAAATGATTGAAATCAGAAATAAACGCGTAGAAAACAATTGTTAACTTTAAAGAACAACTAAAATCGTTCAAAATATCCTTGAAAACAAGAATTCAAGCTTAGTCGGCGCCAAATGAAGATACAAAATTATGTTTAGATCATACCTTCACCAATTATCCGGTGTTAGTCCGGTGATCTAAGAGATAATTAGACCTAGCCTTGATCTTATAGTCCTCTCCTAGTGTTTGAATCTACTTGGTCGAGAATGTGGTGTAATACAATTTGCTTCAATAGCTCATACTAACAGTAAAATAAAGAGAGATAATTGAGAGAGAAAGATTCTAGTGTGTGTTGATGGTGGTTTTTGGCAAGGAGGTCACAGGAGTAATTTTGCATCAATTTCTGGCGTCCTGGAATAGCTCGAGATAAGGTATGAATTTATTTTTACAGTAGGGATAAGATATTTGGTTGCTATTAGCCATATTTTAATATCTCGCGACCCTAGCCTAGTAGCATGGTCCATATCCCTAGCCTACGTATTAAAATACCTATGCATGCACATTAGCCTAGCTCATGCTCGAGCCAAAACCCTAGGTGCTTCACGCCACTCCATGGCACACTTTGGAAGTGCACGGCATTGGCCATGCCTAAACATTGGCCATGCCTAAAACCTTGGATGTGCACGTCGTTGGCCATGCTCAAACATTGGCCACGCCTAAACTTTGGCCAAGCCTAGATTTTAGATAGGCACGACATTGGCCGTGCTCAAACATTGGCCACGCCTAAACTTTGGCCATGCTTGAACTTTGGATAGGCACGGCATTGGCCATGCCCAAACATTGGCCACGCCTAAGCTTTGGCCATGCCCAATCTTTGGATGCCCACGACATTCCCCTTGCCTCTTCTTTGGGTGCCCACGCATCCTCCCTTGGCCTGTTTTTGGACGCCCATGGCTGTCCCCTTCTTTAGTTTTTGGGTGTCCATACTTATGGCTCGCCTTAATCTTTGTATGCCCATGGCATCACCCTTGCTCAACTACTTGGGGGCCCTTGCGCCACCTCTCGCCTTAGTTTTGGATGCCCATGCATCCACTCCTTGCTTTAATATTGGATGCCCACGCATCCTTCCCTTTGATTGATATTGGGTATCCACGGCCATGCCCTAGGTCATTCCTTGGAGCTCCAAGATTATGCCTTGGCAAAATACTGGAGGCCTCATAATCATGCTTAGTCTAATTTATGGGGGCCTTATAGTTGGCTCTCGCCTAATTCGTGGGGGTCTTATTGTTTCCCCTCACTTGTACTTATGGAGGTCCATGATCATCCTCTTCCCCTCACGGCTATCCTTGCCTCCTTTGAGCTAGAGTTCATCTTTTCCTAGCCTCCCCCTATTTATGGGTCCCACTGATCCAAATCCTAGAGGATTATGGATTTTATTAAGTCCATAATACTCTAGTTTCCTAATCAAGTTCGGAAATCTGGCAGTTCAGCTCACGTATTTCCTCATGGCGTGATTTTTACAGCCCAATCCGTGAGGAATTAGGGGGCGCTTCCTTCACGAAATATTTTTCTCTGTGAGTTCCCTACAACATACTAAAAATTCAGAATTTTATCTAATATGGTCTGGCCTGGGTGATTTTACCAATGGACAACATGCAAACTGTCCAGAAATCCGAAAATAACATAAATGTTGTGGCTCATCCTTTGCGCCCTATGCCTAACTTCTCAACAAGATTATTATACCATGCAACATGGCTTATTATAATTATTATGGCCTATCTTTAGGTCTTGTATTGGCAATGCTTATGCATTCTTGATGATGGCTACGCTGTGATAGCATCATTCGTCTGTTTTTTCCTGATTATGGACTTGCTTTTATAATCAGTGCTATAATTCTTAATCATGGCTCATGGCTATGACTTATATTATTTTGGACATTCATATATCTTCATTACTCAGGGAATTGGTGCATTACATGCCACAAACCAATTTCCCTTATTTATGGCAAATCAAAATTCGTATTGAACAAACCATTACATTGAAATCGAGTCCCAGAAAACGTCATTCACTGAATGCAGCACTATATATATCAATAATAAGGTTATCAAGAAGGGAAAAGTTCATCTTAGTTTTTGAACAAACCTTACTCATGTTTATCAGTATAAGGAACTTGGGAAAACACCCCGTGATCCTGTTCAAGTAAGGTCGTCGAAGAGAATGCGCATGCTAACTTCATGACCCAAAGCATGATTCTCTCTCCTCAACACTACTCTCCTGATCTCTTTCATCACCATACCACCTTTCCTCAATCATCTTAGATCACCCTAGCATCCCTTAGATCTACCTAGCATCCATATATCCTTCACCATGAACTCTGAGCACCGATTTGTGCAAACAGATCGGAAATTCTTTAGATTTTCCTGCAGTAAAACAACCCCATCATCATCCATAACCCTAACTGAGTTTTATTCTAATGGCAATACGAAAGGCATCTTCACTCCATCTTTGTCAAAGGCTCTCCAGAGCTTATTGTTTGAAGCAGCAAAAAATGGAGATGCAGGACGTAAAGTGTGGAAACACAATGACAATAGGAACTGGTTTTGTACAACAAAACTTGAGAATGAAAATGGCTTCTATCTTCACATCCTCCTGGCAAGATCAAGTCAAAAAACTGAACCAGTTTCTTTTTACATTCCTGATGGTAAATGCTTTGAGGGATGGTTTGCTGTTGCAAATACTCTTGAATCAATCCTTACTTTCTCTTCAGCAATTTCTACAACATCTGCTCCTCACCCGCAACCCCGCAATACCAAACTACCACCACCAACCACATACTTCACTAAGCCGACCATTTCCTATGCTCAATCTCTCAGTAAGAATCTTCAAGCACCATCTCATTCAATACCCAACAATCATCAGCCAATTCCAGCTATATCCATTCCCATCACTAAACAGTCCACCTTGCAACCCAAATCCCCTTTTCCTTGCAATAACTTTGCACCTCCATCCAAGGTTGTTACAAAATCTTCTAAGTATGGCAGATTTCTCTGCATTGACCAAGTTAATAATCCTTTGGGCGAATGGCACAATGCTTTTATCATCTCATCACCAATCACGGTGATCTCATGGGCTAATATTGGACAGGCACTATGTTATGAGCTGAAAATTCCTACTGAATTCAGTATTTTTCCAATTAATCCTAATCAAGCTATATTTCATGCAGATCATGATCTTTCTAAGGCAAATTGGGAATTTAAATTCATGTTACAGGATATTTCATACTCAGTCTTTAGATGGCAGGAAGGCATGTGGGATAATCCTATCAGTCGTAACTATGAGTTCAATATCGAAATTCTGGGAGTACCATATCAACTCTGGTCTATTGATATCATGCATGCTTTAGGTAATATTTGTGGGGAAGTCCTGTTGATTGATCCGGCAACCATTAAGCTTGAAGATTTAACAGCAATGCGCATGAAGGTTAGGAATATCAATGGCATAAACTCAATCCCCAGAACTGTCAGAATTTTTGTCGGACGGCATGCTTACCTGGCACAGGTTGAAGTCACTGGAAAGAAACCTACTGTCTACCAGAATCTCACAATTAAACCGCCGGAAAATTTGGATCTTTTGAATTCAAACTTGGAAAATATTTCAGTTTCGAAGGATATGCAGGATTCTTTGGGGAGGAAAAAAAGAAATTTATCTCCTATTTTTTCTGACAATATTTCCTCAACAGTTGTTCCTAATAAGGTGGTATGGGTTACGGAGAAACTTTGGGATAATTCCGCAAGATACCCACGCCACCATGGAGCTAAGAAGAAGACGAAGTCAAAAAGAAAGAAGAAGTCTTCCGGAAAGAAATTTAAGCAAATCTGGCGGAAAAAAGAGAAGCTGGCAGTCAATGAGGCAACTGATATGGATATTGATTTAGCTACTCCAAAACCAGCTTTTCATATCACTGTTGACGAGTTTTTCTCATCAGATGATATACAGGTGGAAACCCTAATACAAGATATATCGGTAGTTCATCAGTTAGCTGGAATATCTTGTACCACTAATCTTATCCCAACTGCACTCGAACCCTACACATGCTCTGAACCCGTACCTTCCTCCCAATCCATTTCAGAAATCCATAACCCAAGTATAACCAGCACTGAGCCCATCCAAAATACACCCGAAACATGTTCGTCATCTCATAATCCTGGTGCACCTTACTATCCAATAGCCCAGCATGATCCTGCCCTTATACAGTTCCCTATCCCTCTATATTCGCCGTTTCTTTCACTCCAATTCCTAAACCCTTCCCCTTCATCATATACCAACCCAGTTCCGACCCGGTCTTGCTTCTCTAACCCATTAATGAATACTCATGTAGCATGTGCACCCTTGCCATGTGACTCTTGGACTTCTTTTTGTGTTCCTAAAGTTCAGACTGAGGTCATGAGAGTTTTCAACTTTGGTCTTGGACTAGGATTAAGGTTTAATCAAAGGGAGCAGACATCCAAAGCTATCCTGAGTATGTACACAACAGATTTTGGTGTGATTGGTGATTCGCAGTCAAATAATAGGGTTGTAATTCAGGAAATTGAAGATGAGTCTCATGCGGATGTTGCTGAAGAACGCATTAGTACACCTGTGCATGATCCACTCAGATTTTATGCTGATGATGTTCTCGATACAGCGGATTCCCATCAGCTGATTGTAGAGCGTGAAGTTAGCCCTGATTTGCCACCAGGGTTTGAGGCTTTTATTAATGCGAAACAATTGAAAGAACTGAAGAGGTTGGAGTGTTCATACAACAAGCCTGTCTCTGAAACCTCATCTTCAGAACTTTCAGCTACTAGGGTAACCAGAGGTAAGTTATGAAGCCCCGTTTGTTGACATGGAATGTGCAAGGGCTCAATGACCCTAGCAAGAGAGCTGCTGTTAAGGACTTGATTCAATCTTCTAAAGCTAACTTTATTTGTCTTCAAGAGTCGAAAAAGGAAAGTTTTACACAAGTTGAGGCTGGAGAACTGTGTGATACGCGGATTTTTGATTTCAATTATCTACCATCAATTGGTGCCTCTGGGGGAATTGTGTGTTTCTGGAAGAAATCAGATTTTGAAGTAGACAATGTTTTTCCTGGTATATTTTCTTTCTCTATGGTGGTGAAGCATAGAGGTAATCCTTTTAGCTGGTTTCTAACAATAGTCTATGGGCCAAATAATCCAAGTCATAGGCCAGATTTGTGGGAAGAGTTAACTTACGTGAGAAATCTACAAGTGTTACCCTGGGTGCTCGCAGGGGATTTCAATATTATCCGATTTCCTTGCGAAAAGAGAGGTGGAACTGTGCTCACAACTTGTATGCAAGCCTTTACTGACTTCATTGATGAACATGAGCTAGTTGATCTACCTTTACAAGGGGCTTTGTTCACTTGGTCTAATGGACAGTTGCCGTCTCCAGTAATGACAAGAATAGATAGATTTCTATTGTCACAAGAATGGTTGCAGCAGTATCCAGATGTGGTGCAACTGG
>JAJJMA010001830.1:0-15670 GCA_023529015.1 Papaver nudicaule
TTTCCAAAAAAGGAATTAAGCCAATCATTTGGACACATAGTCGTAGTCATCGCCGGACTTTTAATTCTTTCGAAGATTTTACCTTAAATTTGCCATAAATGGGTAGGCTCAGTGTTCCCGGGAGGATGGCTTAGAGTATTGCAAATTAGGGAGTGGTTTTGTTTTCAGACGAAGATTCTTACTCAGAGTATATAAGTCGAGATTTTTCGCAGATGCACAAAACCTGGCGATCATGTATTATTCCTACTGGAGTATCAAAATAATTCGAGAATCTTCGTCGAAGCACCAAACCTAACGATGTTTCTCATACCTACCGGAGTATCCAAAAAAGTCGACAAACTCAAAAATGACGATGTTTCTCATATTATATTCATACCGCCAAAACACAAAACCGACGATTTTTTCTCATATTATTCCTTCTGGAGTATTACAAGAAGTTGGGAATCTTCGCTGAAGCTCCAAACTAATCGATTTTTCTCATATTATATTCATACTGGAGGTTTGGAATCTTCGCCGACACGAAACCTGACGATGTTTCTCATATTAATCCTACTTGAGTATTCCGACCTTATACCATTTTTTCGTTCTTTTTTTTCGTACAAAAATCGAGTAACTTTAGTTTACGGTATTTGTGGCCATGCAATAGTCCACATGAATTGTTGTGGTGAATGATTTCGTAAGATATTGTTGCAACAATTTCAATTATTTTAATTAATTAATAGCAAGCACATGATTAATGAAGTGTGAAAGAGGTAATGCTTGGCATTGGGAATTGATCAATCAATCATACGAGTAGTACTTATATATCTTGATATTGGTTTAGTTTTAATCTCATCTTGCAATTCAAGCTAGAGAGATTACTGAAGTGTGAAACGGGTAATTCAACTGGTAAGTCTTAAACATGCGCGGTCATGCAATAGTCCAAGTTCAGACTCTACGACTGTCATGTTTCCCAAGCACATCATTACTGGCCTAGACTATATTTAGAGTAAATCCTATATTTCCCCTTGTTTGATCACTAGTACTAGTTCAGGTGAACATCACTAATCAATCCAACCCCGATCACCCATTAGGATCACCTGAATAGCTTTGAGGTAATGTTACCCACTCTAACTGAAAATGACCTCAGTTAAAAAGACATATTAGTATGATGGAAGCGGGACACCACTTAATGATAACCTTTTTTTTCATCTTTTTGATCGGGCTGAATATTCTATAATACTACATAAACCCAAAAATATGTCCATATCCAAAAGTGATTTTGGATTTTGCAAATATAGTGCCTAGATTGGGAAAAGGTAAAATATTTCCCCAATTGTCCAAACATGATCTATGGATCAGGGAGAATTATTTGCGATCATGTGCATCAATGTGACCATCAAAAAACAATATTCTCGGTAAAAAAGATGGTTGCAAATCTGCTGTACCAATATTTTGGTGTGCCCTATGTGCCCACCTAAAGTATGACAGATTTCTTTCCCAATTAATCAGTATATTTGTAAACTTAAATGTATACGGTATATTCTTTCTATAGTTATCTTTGTAAATCAAGAAAGATTGAGAATGAAACTGAAAGTAACTCTGTATTTGTATTTCCTCAATCTAAAAAACACTACTGAGTTTTAGTCATCATCTTATTTATTTTTGAAGTTTTTTTTTAAGACTGATTTTTTGAAGTTGATTGGCAAAAGAAATTCAAGCACATTTGGCTCATCTAGCTTTTGGCACAGATGATATGCACATTTGGCTCATCTAGCTCAAAGAAAAATTCAAACAACTTGTTTGCAAAATCATAAACAGCATACTAATAACATTAACATTTAAACCATTCATCATTACAACCATCTGAAGCAACTTCGCATCATTGCTTCCTTACATACCCAACCTAAAAACCCAACAGAAGTTCTTCAAACAAACAGCAAAACATTAAAACTAAAACTAGGGAAAAAACTTAACACCGGCTACGTACTATCAACATAAGCAAAAGAGAAGATAAAAGCGGCCGCAACCAAGCTTATTTCACAAGCAGACTCCACCAATTCGTTAAGAACCCTGAACAACAAAACACAAAATTAAGAGGGTCAGAGAAAGACTAATGACTTCCTGAAGAGGTCTGTTACGAGAAAAACTAGTAATCCTCGGCACCATCATCATCATCATCATCATCAGAGATTTCACCCAACATGTAGTAAAAGTCTTCAGGATCAACATCCTCATCATCAGTGGAGTCTGGAGTTCCATAACCCTTTCTCTTCTTCCTTTTCTCCTCTTCATCCTCATCTTCTAAATCATCTGACTTTTCAGATTCGTCTGTATCCCCCTCATCATCTGAGAGATATTCATTCATGGTCCTGGAGAAGATGTGAGGATATTGGTGCTTCTCTATCCAGTATAACCGGAATAGTCTCTCCCTCAGCTTTGCTTGATCCTCATCTTCATTGTCTTCTTCAGTTTCACTCCTGCGATGCTTCCAATACCCATCAGCATCTCCCCCAGTCTTTCTTATCTTCCTTGCTTCCCTTTTCTTTAACCATTTCTTGAACTCTGGTGCATGATCAATCATCCTCCGGAGAAATTCCTCCCCATCTTTCTTGTT
The DNA here is from genome assembly GCA_023529015.1 of Papaver nudicaule. NCBI lineage: Eukaryota > Viridiplantae > Streptophyta > Magnoliopsida > Ranunculales > Papaveraceae > Papaver > Papaver nudicaule. The sequence continues at coordinate 2,597 of JAJJMA010001830.1, forward strand.
CTTTAACTGACGGTTTAATTCCTCGACTAAACTCTCCATGAGAACCACATGGAGTTTCTTGGCAAGATCTCTTACCCACCTATAATAATCTTCAGCACCATTCTTTGGGTCAGTCTTCTTTGGATCATTCTTCTTGTTCTCAGAATTTTGTGAATCCCTTGCCATCCCTTGTTTTTGATTTCCTTACTAACCAATGTGGCCTTTTTATAACCGGCCGAAGACTGCCACAGGGCCTTTTCTGATCAACCTTTCCATCTCCACACGCAACTTCATCACATGCATCATCATTTCATTTTCCTTTCCCAATGCCAATTTTTTCTTCTCTAGAAGATACTCCGTATCACGCGTCAAGGTACTACCATTCAAGCTTTAAATAAGATTACCACTATTTTTAAATGAAATTAATGAAGCTCCACCACTATTTTGCAACTTCGAATATTTTATGTTTGGCTTAACAATTGTTTATTATTTGATCATTAGTAGTTCTCTTTAATTTTTTATTTTTTTTGAAGGAACAAGGGGCATTAAAACCCCTAATTTCATTAATAATAAAACATAATTAGAGTACATAGTTTTCAATTACATCCATAAATCTAGTAAGACATTATCAGTACAATAATCTTGAACTAATCCAAGACAAAACTCTATACTAAACATTGCTTTATCTCACATCTACGTGGATAGCATGGTGGTTCTTTGGTCGGACAGTTCTCAGTTGGTCATGGGTTCGAAGTACAAGTGGACCCAACTTATGGTTGATCACTGAAGTACTGAATTACCTAAAAAGATTCGTTTAAGATACCATAAGGTGGACCCTCATGAGGGTAAAACAATAAATTGATAATATTTGATTTTTCCCATCCAATCATACGAATATTCTTACTCAAGTTTGCCAAAAATGGACCTGTTTAAGGTTTCTTCAAAGATTCAACCTTAGATTTGCCATAAATGGGTACGCTCGGTGTTTGTTTTTCCATGATTGTTTGTATTTTAGTCACATGCGACCCTTAAAGATCCAACCTGAAAAGTGAAGTTGAGTCGTACATAAGTAATGGGTACAGAAGTCTCCTTTTCTCGCGATAGGCCTTTTTCTCCGAAGCACGAGATGAACGTATCTTCCCGCCTTTGTTGCCCATTAAGTCGACTGAGTGACACCATTGAGAGGCTTCAGTGAAGGTCGCATTCATGTATAGAGGTTCTAAATCTTTTTGTTATGTCCAAAGCAAGATTGTATGAGAACATATTACCTATTTTGCAGGACTAGAAAGTCCCGCCGGGGCCTCACATTACGGACATATGACTTTCTAAACACCGGGAGAGGCTCAAAGAGACTCGACGTAAGCGGAAAATAATTGATTGCTGAGCCGTATTAGGTAGGAAACTCTAAGTACGGTTCTAAGGAAGGAATCATAAGTCCAAGAGCGACTTGGTACTAAAACAAGGAAACACATACTCAATGAAGGAAGGAAAAATGAATGTCCAGTGCTCATAGAAGCACATACACACGACTGAAGAAGATACTGGCGTATAGTATGGCAAATAAGAGAGTGGTTTCGTGTTCACACAAAGATTCTGACTCATAATATATAAGTCGAGATTCTTTGCAGATGCACAAAACCTGACGATCCTGTATTATTCCTAACAGGGTATCAGAATAATTCGAGAATCTTCGTCGAAGCACGAAACTTGACGATGTTTCTCATATTATTCGTACTGGAGTTTTATTTTGTTGCATACAAAAAACCAATTAGTTTAGTACTCATATCATTTAACGTGTACAATCACATTTATAAGCCCCACCCCTATGCAGATTAATCTAGAAATTGGGACTTACCTTTTTATCCTGCTCCCTCATACATGTTGTATCTGTTTCTTATGTCCTACTGTTACACACCGGAAATTCATAATTCTTTATAGATCCTCCTAATTTCTTGCTAAAAACTAGTGAAAAATGTTTGAGATATAGGAAAGTATACATCGATATTTTGGCCAAAAAAAAAAATCCCAAAAATAATAGAGATAACAACCGAATATTCTCTCTGATTTATTGAGTGGAAATCTAATAATTAAGGAAACTAACCAAAAACTTTTTTGGCGGGATGAGAATCAAAGGAAAATTCTTAGAGTGCGATAATTCCCGCCAGGTGTTTTGGCTCAATTTAAAAAATTAAGTTTTACTTTAAAAATCGATTTTACCTCTTCTTTTTTTCCGAGGGGTTAAAACACAATTCATCTCTTTTCTCTGGCTAGTTATAATACTGGTATTATTTCTTCAACCAATTCCCAATTCAATACAAGTGATATCTCATATCATGTTCTTTTATACATGCTGTTGATTTTCTGTTTTGATTTTGTTTATTTCTTTTGGAAAACGGCGATGTCGAGTAACCAGAATATTGTTTGCCCTATTTATATTTTATTTCATATAAACCTGATACATCTAAAATTTGCTTTTAATTGTTGCAAGAATTTACACACATAAATTGTTTTTTGAACGCTCTTGTTAGATCTTAATCAACATAAGCTCATATTCCTAACTTTGTTGTATGTGCACAGTTTAGGTTATGGCATAAGATGAGGTTTTCAATATGCTTGTCAATAGACCAGGATTCAATAGATTCCTCGACGACTTGGAAGGAAGAAAAGTTGGATTGCGAGGGTTAGAATGGAAGTATGTTACCCAGGAGGCAAGGGATAACATGTGGAAGAGGATACAGGCAAGCAACTACTGATTTCTACAACCAATACTCTTCCCATATTTATTCATCATTTTTGTTATGTACCTGTTCCTAACATGCCATAAAATATCATTGTAGAAATATGATGATATCGACGAGTCCACAAGGGAAAAAACGATGAATATTCTCCGTGAAAAACTGCGAGATTTCAGAATGAAATTGTATAACAAGTTTATAGCTCCCAATCCGCATAAAGAAAACCTGGAGCTAATAGTTCCCAAAATGTACAAGACGTTTGTGGATCGAGTATCATGGGACCATTTCGTGGAATATAAACTTTCAGAGATATCCAAGGTTAGATTTTTCTGTTTATTGTCTTTTTTTATTTGTCTATTCAAAGACACTGATGAGAAACTTTTCTCTAATTTTTAGTCAAGTTCTATCTGCTAAAGACCAAATATATTTTGATTATTCTTTTTGTCAGACTCAGGCTCTGAACAAAAGAGTAAGAGGCATGAATAGGCTCCCCTCGGAACTCACTACTAAGATCCTATCTTCCCTACCAACATCCGAAAGTGTTCTCGACTGCAAATCCATGTGCAAGGAATGGCAGGCAGCACTTGCGAAACACAGATTGGGTCTCTTATGTGCAGCCTCCACTATGCGTCAACGTATGGAGGTATTTTTAATGCCTAAACAAATCAACCATGGACAAACCGGCAGTATTGGCCCAATAGATTTTCACGCAAATGTTACAACACACAAATATCTCTCCCCAAACTTGTATATCCTTTTCCATGTTATTTTGATGTGAAGGCCGGCTTCGGGTATTGTGAGTCTACTGGTGAATATAAAGTTGTGAGAACCTATGACCAGGGGAAAAATCCAAGTGTACACTCTTGGAGATGGTAGGGGTTGGAGAAACAAAGAAGACTTTCGGTACAAACTAGATGAGCTGTCTGGTATATTTGCACATGGGCGTTTATTTTGGCTCGATCGCTCAGCAAAATTAAGGATTGTATCTTTCGATTTGCATACTGAGATCTTCAAAACAGTATCACCACCCCCAATACAGATCCTTAAGAAGGTGAATCCCATTGTCGGGCTAGCAAAAATTGGACTGTTTTTATGTTTATATTATATGAGTCAGCATGGAGACGGCATTACTCTCTGTTTGTGGTCACCCATTCTCGAGAAAAGAAACTGTTTGAGAGCAAATGCCGATGTAGGGAAAGCAATTGGGTGAAACTGTGCACCATTGAATTGGGAAAGAAGGAACCGGACTTGCTATATTATGTACCAATTGCACTTGGTAAGAACAATATCTTATTGTTGTGGCGAATTTCAATGATGAGCAAGAAAAGTCTATGTCTTTACGATTTGAACACTAAAACTAACCTGATTATCTGGAAGCCTCGGCGTGAAGATCTACTAGAACCATACCTTCACATAGTACCTCACATGGCGCTGAATGTGTCATTGAAAGGCTTTGGAGCAAAACACGACCCATGTTGTGAAGATATGCATAAAAAAAACGCACTTCCAGGTGCATGAAATTAGTAGTATTCAAATGATGCAGGAGTATTTACATACCCATTGAGAGTTGAAATTTTTTAAGTATTGCTTCTTGTTGTGCACCCTTGTTAGCATATGTAATGTTCTGGTCTGAAAAGACAGTTTTTTATTTAGAGACACCATGCAGAAAGCTAGAGAAGTAATATTTTAGATGATTTTTATTCTGGTAGCATATGCTAGCTTTGTCCAATATGGCTCAAAGTTCACTATTTAGCATTATTACTGTTGGATGGTTTTATGTGGATGTAGTTAGTATAATTTAACGGGAAAATGACACTTCTTTGTGACCTACCTTATATTTCCCAACAGTCGTGTGAAACAAACTGAACGTGCAAATGCTTCACTGATCCTATCTATCAGGCATGTCTTTTCCCAACAGTCGTGTGAAACAAACTGAACGCGCATACTGTGCATAACTGATTTTATCCGCCAGGCATGTCTTTTCCCAATAGTCGTGTCAAACAAGCCTTTTGGATTGCAAGTCTATATATGACCCGTGCCACTATCAGTGTGATGTACCATTTCTCCAGCAACCACAATGGATAACTCGCCCACACACTTGAATATCTTGCCCCAAGACTTGGTCCACGAGATTTTAGATTGCCTTCCAACTACACAATCAGTTTTTGATAGCAAAGCCGTTTGCAAAGAATGGAGAAGCATGCTCGGAAACAAAAGGATTGGGCTTCTTTTCAGTGCGGTTCCGAATAACGGACGACATGTTTTGTTGGATGAAGGCGATAGTACACAAATGTTCTACACAAAACATATTACAAAGGAAAGCTTTCACACAGTAATAACTGGACAGATTGACCCTGAAACAGGAGATAGCAAACATACTTTTCAAATTGTTGGCTATTGTAATGGGTTGGTCTGTCTGTATGTTCGGCATAAGTGCTCAGGAGATCCTATCTATATCATCAACCCAGCCACAGGTGAGCAACTTATCCTCCTTGGAATATGCAGACATCCTACATATTTTTCTGGGGGAACTTTTGGCACCAGCCGAAATGTAATAGGGGATTTTGGGTACTGCGAACATTCCGACGAATGTAAGGTACTCCGTATTCATGAGGATTGCATGGTGCAAGTGTTCATCCTTGGGGACAAGAGGGGTTGGAGGCACACCGGTTACTGCCCGTATAGCTTTCTTTGTAAAACCGGTTTATATGCACAGGGCCATCTTTACTGGTTGGAATGGTGCTCCCGATCACAGAAGATGGAATTACAATCTTTCGATCTGAGTAGGGAGGAATTTAGGGATCTTAGTCTACCATCATATCACAACGAGGATTTATACGTGGAAGAGAATGCCAGAGTTGGGATGATTCTATATGGACCCCGTTTGTGTGTTTACTACACTCACCACACGATGGAAGGAGTTCGTGTAGATTTTTGGTTGGTGACCGAGGATAATACTTGGAAGATCAAGAAGAGCACACTACTACCGTGGCTAGAGTACTCCAGTCCACGGTATGTGCCGATTGCTTTTGGAGATGATGATAAAATACTATTGTGGAAAAGGCGTCGTTTAATGTGTTACCATTCATCCACCGGAAATTTAGATGAAATCGGGTGAGACATTCACCACCAGACAGATATTGTAGTTACTCCTCACATGATGACCCATGTTTCTTTGATGGCTTTTGGTGGAAAATCTGGTGGGCCGCGTTGTTCCTTGTTGGCTTGAACGTGAGTTTGAAATTAAGTAGAGTATTTATTCAGAGTTGTTTTCTTTTTCAGTTTACCCTTCTTTTATAGTACATTATTAATAATTAAAACTTGTTTCATTTCTCAATCTACTACCGCTTGTCTGTGTAATAAAATTTGATTGTTCTAAATGATACTACAAACTGGAATCTGTACGTTTACCAATGCCTTTTTTATCTTGTTCGTGCTACATTATGTTCGAGACATGTATATCGATATTTTTGGGAAAAATTGCCAAAATTTAATGGAGATATTCTCTCTGATTTATTATAGCTGGAAACTAAAATTTAGGGAAACTAACCATAGTAGTTACACAAATCTAGAAACTTTCTCTTTAACAATTCGAAGATCAAAAACGTATAAATTTCAACCAAAAACGTTTTTTTGGCGGGATGAAACAAAAATCCTCGAGCGGGATGATTCCCGCCTGGTGTTTTGGCTCCATTTTAAAGTTAAGTTTTACTTTAAAACTCGATTTATCCTTTCTGAAACGTCTACTCCTAACTCATCTTCTTCATAGGGTTCATCTCTTTTCTCTGGTTGGTTCTAATACTGGTATTATCTCTTTAACCCTTTCTCGATTCAATACTTCTAAAATTTGCTTTTTAATTGTTGCAAGAATTTAAACACAAGTTGTTTTGTGACCGCTCTTTTAGAAGTTAGTCAATATATGCTCATATTCCTACCTTTGTTGTACGTACACAGTTTAAGTTATGGCTGAAGAGGACATTTTCCACTATATGCTTATCGAGGTAGAAGAAGAATACCCTGAGGACGGCAATATAATTGATGTGGTGGATGACGATGAGATACCTGAAGTAAGTTACTATGATCATAATTTTGATTTAAAAAAAATCTTAACCAAACGTAGAGCACCATTCAATAGATTCCTCAGTGACCTGGTCATGAGAGAAGTTGGACTCCCGGCATTAAAATGGAAGTATGTGACCCAGGAGGCAAAGGATAAAATGTGGAATGAGATACAGGCAAGCAACTACTGATTCCTACAACTATCATTATTCATCATTTTTATTTATCAATTTTGTTTTGTGCCTGCACTAACATGCCATTTAATATTAGCCTAGAAATATTATGGCGCCGACAAGTGCGCAAGAGGAGAAATGATGAATTGTCTCGGTGTAATATTGCAAGAGTTCATAAGGGAATTTTTTAACAAGTACATAGCTTCGCATACCAAAATTTTGGAGCGGATGGATCCCAGAAACCAGAAGAAAACAACATTGGAACTATTTCGTGACATATAAGCTTTCAGAATTTAAGGTTAGATTCTTTTGTTTATATATATATTTTTAAATGTTTTTCCGTACATCCCTGCGTGTGTATTTCATCATTAAATCGAACTCAAAGGAGGTATGACCAAATATATATATATATATATATATTTTGTCAACAGACTCAGGCTCTGCACAAAAGAGCAAGAAACATGAATAGGCTCCCCTCGGAAATCACTAGTAAAATCATGTCTTCCCTACCAACAACAGAAACTGTTCTCGACTGCAAATCCGTGTGAAAGGAATGGCAGGCAGCGCCCGCGAAACACAGATTGGGTCTCTTATTTGCGGTCTCTAGTGTACCTCACCATATGCAGGTATTTTAATGCCAAAACAAATGAACCATGCCCAAACCATTAGCATTGCCACAAAATCTCTTTACAGGGCATCGCACAGAAATTCCTGCCCAACTCTAATTGGCTCATGCAATGGGCTGGTATGCTTTGGGATACCACACAACGGTATTCATGATCCAGTTTATATTATGAACCCATCAACGGGTCAGCACCTCCACCTCCCCAAACTTGTAGGTCCTATATATTGTTGTCGGGCAGGTTTCGGGTACTGTGAGTTTACCGGTGAATATAAAGTCGTGAGAACCATTGGCGTGGGGAATTCCAAGTGTACACTCTTGGCGATGGTCGGGGTTGGAGAAACCAAGAATTTGACTACAGACTAGATGAATCGTCTGGTATGTTTGCACATGGGAGTATATTTGGCTCGAAAACTGAAGGAAATTACGTATTGTATCTTTCGATTTGCAAACTGAGAAATTCGAAACAGTATCACCACCCCCAATCAAGATCCCTAGGAATATACATCCCATTGTCGGGCTGGTCCAAATTGGACTGTCTTTATGTCTATATCATATGAGTCAGCATGAAGGCAACGTTACTCTGTGTTTGTGGTCACCCATTCTCGAGAAAAGAAATTGTTTGAGGGCAAATACTAGATGCAGGGCAAAGAATTGGGTGAAACAGTGCAGCATTGAATTGGGAAGGGTGGAACCGAACCTGTTATATTATGAACCTATTGCACTTGGTAAGAACAGCGTCCTGTTGTGGCGAATTTCAATGTTGAGCAAACGTCTTTGTCTTTACGATTTGGAAACAAAAAATAACCCGGTTATCTGGAAGTCTAGCCGTGAAGATACATTTGATCCATACCTTCACATAGTTCCTCACATGGTGCTGAAAGTATCATTGGAAGGCCTTGGAGCAAAACCTGACACATGTTGTGATGATATGCATCTAACAACGAGCTTTCATGTGCATGAAGTTTGGAGTCTTTAAATGATGCGGAAGTACTTATATACCCAATGGGAAACTTGTTATTCAGTCATTAACTTGTGGCCCAAACTAGGTTCATTGGGAAAACATATATGTAATACTTTCTCTAAGTGCTGCTTTTGATTATTGTCAGTTATCTTTTGTTAGTCGAGATGATAACCAGGTAGCAGATGGCATCTCTAAGTTTGTTAGGAGGTCTAAGTGTTTCCTAGATTGCTCTTATAATTTTCCTTCCTTAGTAAGTAATGTGTTAGCAAAAGATCAAAACTTGGTAGTTGTTTAATCATCAATGAATTTGTTCTGCTTATCAAAAAAATTGATACACCCATTCAAAGTTGTATTGTTTCTTCCTGCGCAATATTAAGGAAGTGTATATCTGGGCGAGTATCGTTTGTGCCACAAATTGTATGTGCCAAATGTGTCAACTCAATAGTGTTGCGACACATGTCAAGTTTTGTTATAACCAAAATTCAAGCTTCAATTTCCATTTCTGTTCTATGTTAATTTGGTAATGTAACCAAATATAATATTTCCTAAGATTTTTTAGGAGAAATAATTAGTAAATCTTTATCATTTTTTTGGTTTATTATAAATCAATTTCTCACAAATAAATTCTAAATTCATCTTCTTTCCTAGTTTTTGGACTAGCACAACCAAAGACACCCTAAAACTAGCAATTAAGATGAATATAAATTTTATTTGTGAAATTGATTTAGGAAATGTTATCTGTAGTATTTTGCGGAAAAAAATCCTTAAGTTTAATGGAGATAACCACCAAATATTCTCTCTAATTTATTTAGGGACACTAACCATTGTTGGTTACACGAGATCCAGAAACTTTCTCTTAATAATTCGAAAATCAAAACCCCCCAAAATTTCAACCAAAAACTTCTTTTTGGCGGGTTGAAACTTGAACGAAAACTCTCAGAGCGGAATAATTCCCGCCTGTTGTTTTTGCTCCTTTTTAAAGTTCAGTTTTACTTTAAAACTCGATTTATCTTTTCTGAAACCTCAACTCTACTCCTAACTCATCTTCTTCACAGTGGTTCATCCCTTATCTCAGGCTGGTTCTTATACTGGTATTATTTCTTTAACCCATTCTCGATTCAATACGAGTGATGTTTTATATCATGTTGTATTATACATGTTGTTGATTTTAATATATTTTAAGGGAAATAATATGTATTTTTTTTTTAAACTAATAACTGATAATCATATATAGGTTGTTTCAATCCGGTTCTTGTATCAAAATAATGTTTTAGGGTTAAGTTATATGAATCAATGGTACTTTTGCTAATATGTTTAGATACTGTTTTTGCATGAGGTGCTTTCCCTGTTAGGTTTAGCTATGATTTGGTAGAATCATTCATTTCTTTTTTTACCATGGTTTTTTCTTGATATCAAGCAAAAATGGTTCATTTCATATCATCTAAAATTTGCTTTTTAATTGTTGCAAGAGTTTCAACACAAATTTTTTTGTGAACCTTCTTTTAGAACTTAATCCATCCGAGCTCATATTCCTACCTTTGTTGTACGTACACAGTGTAAGTTATGGCAGGTGATGACTTTTTGGATGATATGCTTATCGAGCACGAAGAACACCCCGATAACAACAATGAAAGTGATTTTAAAATATACAAAAGGTTTAGAGCACCGTTTGAAAGATTCCTCCGCAAGATCCAGGTAACCAACTACGGTTTCCTACAACCATCTTTATTCATCATTTTTATTCACCATTTTTTTTATGCCTGTCTCTAGTTAACAAGCCATTTAATATTACCCTAGAAATATTTTTGCATCGAAAACTGCGTAAAGCGAAAAATGATGATTTGTCTCGGTGTAATACTGCAGGATTTCAGAAGCATGAATAGGCTCCCTCGGAAATCATTGCTAAAAGCCTGTCTTCCCTACCAACATCAGAAAGTGTTCTCGACTGCAAATCCGTGTGCAAGGAATGGCAGGTAGTGCTTGGGGAAAACAGATTGGGTCTCTTATTTGCGGCCTCCACTATGCCTTACCGTCTACATGTATTTTTAATGCCAAACAATCAACCATGAACAAGTCGGTAGCATCGGCCCAGAACCAGTTTTAAGTTTAAGATATCACAGTATAGAAATAAATTGCCCAAATATTATTGGCTCATGCAATGGGATGGTATGCTTTGGGATACCACACAACAGGGCTCTTAATGATCCAGTTTATATTATGAATCCATCAACTGGTGAGCATCTCCACCTACCCAAACACCCAGATCCTTCTCCACATTTTCATGAAGTGAAGGCAGGATTCGGGTACTGTCAGTCTACTGGTGAATATAAAGTTGTGAGAACCTATGGGAAAGTCATCCAAGTGTACACTCTTGGCGAAGGTAGGGGTTGGAGGAACAAAAACGACTTTCAGTACAGACTACGTGAATCGTCTGGTATATTTGCACATGGACGTATATTTTGGCTCGAAAACAGAAGGAAATTACGTATTGTATCTTTCGATTTGCAAACTGAGAAATTCGAAACAGTATCACCACCCCCAATCAAGATCTTTAAGAAGGGAAAACCCATTCACGGGCTGGGGTTAGCCTAAATTGGACTGTCTCTATGTTTGTACTATACGAGCCAGCATAGAGGCGACATAACTCTGCGTTGGTGGTTGCTCGAGAAAAGAAACTGTTTTAGAGGACATACCAGATGCAGCGGAAGGAAATGGGTGAAACAGTGCAGCATTGAATTGGGAAAGAAGGAAGAACAGCTGATACATTATGTGCCTATTGCACTTGGTAAGAACAGCGCGTTGCTGTGGCGAATTACACTGAATTGCAAACGTCTATGCCGTTATGATTTGGACGCTAAAACTAACCTGGTTATTTGGAAGTCTCGACGTGAAGAACATTACGTCCATACCTTCACATTGTACCTCACATGGCGCTGAATGTATCACTGAAAGGCTTTGGAGTAAATCATGACCCCCGTTATGAAGATAAGCATCCAAGAAAGCACTTGCATGTGCAGGAAATTAGCAGTCTTCAAATGATGCAGAAGTACTGATATACCCATTGAGAGTTGGAAATTGCTTCTTGGTGCACATTTTCTTATGTTATTTAATGTTCTTGTTTGAAAAGACTATTTTTTATTTAGAGATACCATGCAAAAAGCTAAAGAAACAATTTTATCCAATATGGCTCAAATTTCACAATTTAGAAATATTGGATGGTTTTACTTCGTTGTGTTAGAAAACTCAATGTGGAGGTAGTCCTAATTGTTTAGCGGGTGACGATCACATTTATGAGCCCCACTCATATCAGATTTATCCAGAAATTGTGACCTACTTTTTTCTTGCTTTGTATTTATTTCATTTTTTTTTGTAAACCAGTACAAAGGATTTTTTAAGTTTCGGAAGTTTTTGTGAACCTCCCAACCTCATAGGCACACATATATAAATAGCATTCTCTAGTTCTTTGCATTGGTTGGCATGTCAGTATCCTTGTAGTGTGGTGTGCGGGAGTTGGAGGTAGCTCCATAGGCGCTCCGAAGTATCTAATGTGTTTAGAGAAACACACTTCAGTGGTGGATTTTGTGGAGTTGAAAGTGAAAACCAACTTCTAGCGATGCTTGGAGTTACTTGAAATCTTCCAATGCTTGTCTGAAGAACCTTGATCAAATTATAACTTCTGTCCTGAGTGAGACGGCCTTCTGCATTAACACACTACGATGGACACGGATCAAGTGATTCAGGATAACACGACCAAGTTGAATTGTCAAACTCCGATGGACCGTTTGACAGCTCTTTCCCCCTAAAACTCTCGCATTTCACAAACCTCTATGATGGCTCCCTTTTGCGACTTTCAGCAACTACTTGGGCTTGCATGATTCTGGCCCAATATGTATGACATGTTCGCCTTCATGAGTATTGGGCCCTGTCTGTGTGTCTCTGCATTTCATATATCTTGCGGTTTTTTTCTTTTTTTTTGGTGTCTTGCGGTTACAAACCAAAATTTCAAAATTCCTATGGATCCTCCTAATTTGTTGCCAAAATTTAGTGAAAATTGTTAGAAATATTAGGGAAGTGTATATCAATATGTTGGGAAACAAATTCCCCAAATTTAATGGAGATAACCACCCAATATTCTCTCTAAATTATTTGCGGAAACTAACCATATTGGTTACACGAGATCTTGAAACTTTCTCGGAAGATCAAAATCACCCCAAATTTTAATCCAATTTTTTTTTTTCGGCGGTATGAAAATCAAACGAAAATTCTCAGAGCGGGATGATTCCCGCCCTGTTTTGGCTCCATTTTAAAGTTAAGTTTCACTTTATTCTCCATTTGGTTATTAAAACTAGATTTATCTTTTTCTCAAACCATAAGTCTACTCCTAACTCGTTTTCTTCACAGGGATTCATCTCTTCTCTGGCTGGTTCTTATACTGGTATAATCTCTTTAACCCATTCTCGATTTAATATCAGTCATGTTTTATCTCATTTTGTATTATGCATGTTGTTGCTTTTAATATCTTTTGAAGGAAAGAACCCGTTT
>JAJJMA010001831.1:0-23222 GCA_023529015.1 Papaver nudicaule
TCCCTATCAAAATAGGGTCGCGATAGGCTTGGCTAGCAAGCGGTAGAGGAATAGAGGCCAGAGCAGTACCAAGATGGAACAATTGGATTTTTGGGATATTTCACCAGCGGGTCAGTAATAAACAACTGAAACTTTATTGTACCATCAAACTTGCTGACAACGTTCCTCACATTTCAAAGTTTATAGCCCTAATACATATGATAAAACACCAGATAAACTTCTTGGTTTTATTTGATTAAAGACAGTGGAAGGAATGGAAAACCTTAAATGCTTGAGAACAATGTAAGCACATCCTATTTATCTGTCACTGCTGGTAGGTATTGCAACTGATTAGGTCTCGAAAACCATGTTTTCTGCCTCCCGTCTCACTGAATCGAACAAAACAGAGGAGAGATATCGCTCTCCAAAGCTAGGGAATATCACCTGCAATATAGGTAACCAACTCAAATATCAATAGAAGAAACCACTCCAATCTTATAAATTCTTTAATATTGAAATCAGGTAAAACAAGAATCCGCTTTAAAATGTCCATGGTAAAATTGGTCAGGGAGCATTAGTAGTTTAGCACAGAAAAGTTAAGCCACTGACAACTTGAGTAAACAAAACAATGATAAACTTACAACAATGAGTTTCCCTGCATATTCTGGCCTCTTTGCAACCTTGATGGCAGCAGCCGCAGCAGCTCCAGATGAAATCCCAACCTAATAATATTATTGTTCTTATTCATGAGTACTCCAGAATTATAAACAAGTTCTAGATGAACTTATATAAATACATAATGCTTAAAAAATAGACTTGATAGCAGGGTCATGACATTGAAAAAAAAAAGTTTTTAGATAACTTACAAAGAGCCCTTCTTTCACTGCAAGAAGCTTTGCAGTTTCAATAGCTTCCTCGCTTGATACCTGGAAGAAAAGTAGAAAATTAAGACAAAAGAACTCATGCATGGATTCTTCTTCTTCATCTACCAAGAACATTTTTTTCGTTGTTAGTGATACTTAATTTAGGGAACAGATGGGAACTGTATGGATCCATTGGCACCAGTTCCAAACGCACAGCCAGACCTTAGACTAGGATCTCACTTATGGTATTGACAAATGAGTTTCCAGGGACAGTATCTGGTTGGGAACATTCTAGTTAGTTCAGGCTCGGGTTCAAATAGGTGCATCCGGTAGAAGGGTACCCATTGACATGCCAACTTTGTAATTCTTTAACAGAGATGAAGCTAGTACCCTCTCATGCACTGTTTTCAGATTACATAAATCTAAAGTCGAAGTACCGCCAGAAGGTACTTATGTGGAATGTGGAATCTATGTAATCAGCCACTAATATACAATGACTAGGGAGTATGGGAGAGTCCAAGGACACTGAACGCTATTATATATACTGCAAAGAGTGAATCTTATAATAAAGTCTGTAGATTACTCCATCAATTGTACATTTCTTTACATATAGAAGCATTCAGATCGATCCTCAGTGGAATTCTACCGTAGAGTGATAAGAAGACTTACTTGAACAACATCATCAATGAGATTAACTTCCAAAACACCAGGAATAAAGCCAGCACCAATTCCCTGGATCTTGTGGGGACCTAAGTTAATAGAAAGTATGAAGCAAACAAAATGAGGAATACAAGAATGTGAAAATGGGGTGAGTCAAAGTGAACAGCATCTATCCACTTATGCCTCAACAAACATCATGCAGAGAACCAGATTTTCGAGAAAAGTACGTGAATCCAAAAAGTTAAGATAGTACACTAATTATCACTACTTAGTTGAAGAGGCGCAAAGAGAGACTACTCTTCGATATAAATATGTCATATGACAACTAATCAAATAGGAGATGACCAAAAAGGTGTAGACATTTGAATCACAACTCACATATACAGATGGAAAAGGAAGACGAAGATACAGGACAATGTCTCTTAATGGAATAATGAGATACCCAAATTTGTTTCCTACTACGAAGATGAGAATAGAGATTCCGGATTTGACCAACAATTGGACCATTTAGCTGAAATAAGATAGTATGCAGAACCATAACCGTATAAAATGCAGGAGTACCCTACATCATCTCATAATGCTAAGAGATATGCATGGCCCAAGAAAACAGGTACCAAATAAGGATATTCGAAAAACGTGAAACTCACCAGGCTTCCCTCCGGATAGAACGGCACTTTCAACTGGTTCAACAGCAATAAGCTTAAGAAGAAAAATAAAGAAGATCAGCAATATACATAGTTACTTGAATTGATGAAAAATAGTACCATTACTTGTGTATATCCTAATTTGATACATAGACATGGATAACATATTCTGATGCGGTTACTTATTGCTAGAAGAAAAAACTAACCTTGATATCAGGGTTTTGCTCTTTAAGGAATCTCCCTGCACCTGTTATGGTTCCCCCAGTTCCAACTCCAGACACAAACGCATCAACTTTGCCTCCCGAGCCTTTCCAGATCTCTGGTCCAGTTGTGTCGTAGTGAATCTGTACCATAAAACCCGATTACCATCTAGACTTGTACACGCAGCTAGCAAAAACTGCTCAATCCAAGCATACCTTTGGGTTGGCTGGGTTTTCAAACTGCTGCAGAATGTATGAATTAGGGGTTTTTGCCATTATCTCCTCGGCCTTCTGTACTGCACCTTTCATGCCCCTTGCTGGGTCGGTAAGAACCAGCTCAGCACCAAAACCTCGGAGGATGATCCTTCTCTCGAGACTCATTGAAGCTGGCATGGTAATGATGAGCCTGTAACCCTTAGCAGCAGCCATGAAGGCTAGCCCTATGCCAGTATTACCACTGGTTGGCTCAATGAGGACACTCTACAAACAACCATGGTCACTACAAAGTCAAATTCACAAGGAAGTTTACACGCGAAAGTTTTAATTGAAGTACATTCCTTAGTAACACTGGTTTCAAAACTACAATTTGAGGTATCAAAATAGTGTAGAGTAGAAGGGAACAAAACATAAAGGTTCTAAATCAATCAGATAGATTCCCTTTCTAAATCGATCTGATAGATTCCATTTCAAAAACATTCAAGCGCCAGAGAGTATAGAGTTCAAAAAGGGTGTGAAGTTTCCACTGAATCTGGCATATTTGGGAGAGCGTAATCGAAAAGCAGATTTCTTATTCAAAATAATTTGATAAAGTGTTAAGTTAAATGAGCTAATCTTTCTCGGCAAGTTACCTGCCCTGGTGTAATAAGGCCTTTCTCTTCTGCATCAGTGATCATACTATACCCAATCCTACAAATGAAAATGCAACAAACAAAATCAGACTCAAACATATAGGATCCCCATTCAAGGTTTTTGGGTCAGACTCTCATTTCCGGTCGATGAACCCGAATAACACATTAACACTACACATGGACATAACTAGAGAATAAAATTGAAACCAGTGATATCTGTACCTGTCTTTAACACTGGAGCAAGGTTCCATCATCTCCAGCTTCGCAGCAACTCTGGCTACACATCCATCAACAATATTGTTGAGGTAGACCAATGGGGTGTTTCCAATTAACTACAGAAAAAGAATCAGTCAACTATTAAGTTTCCATTTTAACCCAGCTATTCTGCACTTGCTTTTGAAAACAGAAACACCAATAGTAATAAGCTGATTAATTCAACTTACTTCAGTAACATCTTTTGCGATTCTTCCCTTCTCTTCAACCATTTTGTACAGATATCTTCAAAACAGGAAAATAAATTAAAATTAATCGTACTAAGTAAACATAGATGAATGAGACCTAATGTCATTGAGCATAATAGATTTACTGAACATTGATCGAATGAGTTATACGCATTTTCTTCAATTATAGTCATGATCAGTAAGTAAGTACTAATAATCCTAATGTGTTTATGAAATTACTCAACAATGATCAAATAAGTTATATGTATTTTCTGTAAATGATAGTGATGGCAAGCACTATAATCATAATAAGGGAAGATCTAAAACCCTAAACATACATCCAGGGAGAGAAGAAAAACTTAAATCTCCATTCAACACTCTGAGCTAAAACATAGATCAATATGCAAGGATTGATTTACTGATTCCCAATTGGTTTCATAGCTCTAAATTAGATTTGCTTCTCTACTTTCCCATGAGCCATCACACTAAGGACTCCCAAAGAGTAAAAACCCCTAGAAATGAATAAGTCAACTTAAACAACAAACCTAAAGAATTAAACAACAACATATTTGTTTCAATAGAACAAAAAGTTTTATCAATTTTGTCAAATGATCCACAACCACAATCATAGTACAGATTTTTCCCAATAAAAACTACTCCTTTGATCAGAGTTTCCATACTAAAAATTATTGAACAATAATTAGAGTAGAGAAAAGGGTTTAAAAAAATAAAATCAAGAATCAAAAGAAAATAAAGTCAAACTATAGTTTTACCTTGTATTTGATTAGTGATGAGACGAACGAGATTGTTTGGGACACTGTGTACCTATTTATAATCTGAGCCGGCCTTTGAAAGATACTTGTGTGATGGAAATTTTCTGAGAGAATTAATCGTCTTTGTGTTATGCGCAAGATAGTGATGAGTGGCGGTATTATCTGGTGTTTTGTTAACTTTGTTTTTCCTTTTGTGCTTGATGAGAAATATTGTGTGCTTTACGTTTGAGTCCGTTGGATTATCTTTAAAGATCAATTGTGACTTATCTGTCGAGGTAAGAGATCTCTAATGGGACCTACTTGATCTATCAAACGAAACACACACATCTGAAATTACGTGGTCACATTTCACCAGCACCCAAACGGCGAATTGTTATTGGTTGTTTAATTTGGGGAATGATGGTATATTGGTATGTTATGGAAGTGGCATGGAGTGGTGTCCAGTCCACCGGCTCTCCAAACCGGATCAGACAGACTCTAGGACCTGAGGCAGGGAAGAGAACCAACTTTCATAGTCTAATGCGAATTGAACCAATCTCCATGGGAATGAAGAATCTCGAACTTAATACTTGATAGTTTTTTTTTTCCTCGGCAAATGTAAAAATTTCATTAAAAGAGCTTACAGATAGTAAGCAAAGAGCAACAACGAAAGAGAATGGAAGAACAATCTCAACCAACTCGAAAATTAAAACCCAAAAACAAACTAAATATGTTACTCGATCCCAAACAGTCAGCCAAATAACCTTATAGCTGTCTTTGGTATAAAACACTTATTATGTTAAGTAACAAAAAATTGTCTCCAATTAGATTTAATCATATCCAAAGACACACCATTAAGAGATTCAGAGTTCTTACTCCAGAAATAAGCTTGAGCCTTCACCTTCTCTATGACTTGCAACTCTTCGAATTTGACCCCCTTGAAAATCAAATCATTCCTACACTTCCAAACTGTCCACACAATTGCCGCAGGAAGAACCTGCCATAAAGCTTGCGTTGTGGTGTCTAGGCCCTTACTCTCCAACCTTTGATGATCAAGTCAATACAATTTGGCATAACATAGTCCACCCCCCCCCCCCCCCCAAATTTTTGACATTGTTAGGCAATGAAAAAACAAGTGCTAGACAGATTCTCCATTTGTGCGGCATAACAAACAACCATTCACAATAATCTTCCCTTTTTTGTAAAGAGTATCCATAGTTGCCATTTTTTTATGATAGACCTGCCATAAGAAAAATCCTACCTTGTGAGGCCATGAACGAGACCAAATACAAAGGTTTGGTGTGACTATTTCGTTTTCCTTTTCCAAACGAGAATAAGTAGATTTTACCGTAAAGAGACCGTTCTTGTTTATTGACCAAGATAAAGATTCATCACCACTGCCTAAAACCTTATTTTCAATGAGACCAAGTAAAGAGCATACCTCATCTATCTGATTTTGGTAAAGTCGTCTTGAAAGTCCCAGATTCCAACTTCCACCATTTGCAATTAGCCTCACACATTGATTCACCGTCCAGCTTTTTGAAGTAGAAATTGCGTAGATGCTTGGGAATTTAACCATAAAAGATTGATTTCCTACCCACTTATCTTCCCAAGATTTAATGGTATTTCCTTCACCAACAGTGAGAGAAGCTCCCAGGTTAAAAAATTTTAGTTGTGAATAAATACATTTCCAGACCCCGCAGTTGGAAGTAGCTAAAGGCTTCTTCGTCTCCCTGTCGAAATTGCAAGAATCGTATTTGTCGACGATCGCCTTCCTCCACAGGGCCGTCTTCTCCTTGTTGAAACGCCATAACCATTTTGAAAGTAACGCTTTACTCATAGTCTTTATAGACTTGATACCCAGGCCCCCTTTCTTCAACGGCGTGCAACAAATTTCCCAAGCCACTTAGTGGTGACTCTTTTCTGTATCTGATGCATCCCATAAGAAGTCACGAATCACCTTTTCAATTGCCTCAATCACTTTACTAGGAGCAATGAAAAGTGATTGTACATTAATTGGAATGCTCGCCAAAACACTCTTAGTTAGGGTTAATTTGCCCGCTTTGGTCAGAGAGGATCTTTTCCAAGAGAAAAGACGAGCTTTACATCTCTCCACTATTTCTTCCCATTTTTTAGACAAAGCCGAAGAATCTCCTAATGGCATACCAAGATAACTCGAAGGCAAATTCTCTGTTTTACATCCCAACATTGCTGTCATAGCATCCATATGAACTGGATTTGCTACCCCGAAAAGACTGCATTTTGCAAAGTTAATGTGAAGACCCGACATCATTTCAAAACCAAGCAGATAATAACGAAGGTAGTCCATTTGCTCCGTTGAATCATCTAAGAAAACCAAAGTGTCGTCCGCATATTGTAAATGACTGACTTCCAAACCATTTTGACTCATTGCGAACCCTCCCAAGTGACCCATCTCATGACCATGTTGAAACATAATATTCAAGACCTCCGACACTATTAAGAATAGAAAAGGAGAGAGAAGATCCCCTTGAGTTAGTCCTTTTTCTGTAATGAATTTCGAGTTAGCCGAGCCATTTATTAAACCAGAGATAGGAGTGTTGGTAATCCAGCCTTGAATCCACTGTCTCCAATGAGCACCAAACCCCATCATATCCAAAACTTCGTCCACAAATTCCCAAAAAACATGGTCGAAAGCTTTTTCAAAATCTATTTTGCAAACAACCCCTGGTACACCGCTTTTTATTCTCGAATCCATGCATTCATTCGCGATTAAAGCACAATCCAGAATTTGTCTGCCTTTTATAAAAGCAACCTGCTGGTGAGAGATGAGAGAAGGAATCACCGATTTCAGTCTTTCGGCTAGCACCTTCAATATCATTTTGTAAACCTTATTTATCAACCTGATAGGCCTGAAGTCTTTGACCTCCTCTACTACTTCTTTCTTAGGGATCATGGAGAGAAACGTGTTTTTGAGCCTCCAATTTAAAGTTCCCCATTTGTTAAAATCTCTTACAACTTTCATTATATCTTCCCCCATAAAATGCCAGCATTTCAGAATAATCGTTACCTGAAATCCGTCCGGACCAGGCGCTTTGTCTTGGCCCAAACCTTTCAATGCCGCTAAGCAATCGATCTCTGAAACCTTTCAATGCCCAGACCTTAATACTTGATAGTTGATGCAGTATTTGGCTAATTGTTTTTTCAGCTTGGCTAGTAATGCATTTGATGGCTACTAACTCTTTGCCTTGGCCGGATACCAAGAATCCCAGGTATCCGTCTTTTATTGCGGAACCAG
The DNA here is from genome assembly GCA_023529015.1 of Papaver nudicaule. Classification (NCBI taxonomy): domain Eukaryota; kingdom Viridiplantae; phylum Streptophyta; class Magnoliopsida; order Ranunculales; family Papaveraceae; genus Papaver; species Papaver nudicaule. The sequence continues at coordinate 7,664 of JAJJMA010001831.1, forward strand.
TAGGAAAATGGAAATTGTGGTTGTTCAGGAAGGAAATATTGCATTGAATATGCTCTGTCATTAGGTCCACATTTATTTGTTAACATGTATGCTTTTGCCTTCTCTAACTGGACGCAAATTGAAGGGAAAAAAAAATGCAGTGGAGGAAGGAAATATTCTTGTTTGATTACAATTGAAGGATTGCCAACCAGAAAACGAGCCATTTTATATACAGATGTAACACAACCTATGTTATCACATTTTGCACGTAATTTGTCCCTTGGATTTCATTAGGGTCATCACCAAGCACCAGGCAATACGATAATTATGAGCCTGCCCGACCTTACAAGTAGTAACGAATATGAAAAATATGGTCACTGACTCCTGGATGATTTTTTTTTTTTTTTCATTTTACTATCATGGGGTTGAGACCCATATTACTTCATCATCCAGGTAAAACACATTTCTAAGAGTTTCCCCTGCTGCAATGGCCAATCAAAACGGAAGAACCTCCGGCAAAGGAACATTTAAGGGCATTTACGTCCTAGTTTCCCGTTAGTTAAGTCACCTAATATGCTACAGTAGAACTCCTATAAAATAATCCGCGATAAAATAATATTCGTGCTAAAATAATAAATTATTCCCGAGTCGGGGCCAACGTGTAATTAATAATTCGGTAAATTTATAAATTAATAACTTTTTGAAGTTGTATATAGGTCCCATGTTAAATATAAATTAATAATACTTCAGAATACATAAAATTACTTTTACATTTATGATATTTTAGTAAAGATTGATTCAATTGTAACTTGGATTTTCTTAAAATTGATATCACATTGGATTTCATCGTGGACTTTCATTAACATTAGACTTCGATTTTCTTGAAATTGACGTCACATCAAATTTTATTTTCGATTTTTATTAACATTAGAAGAGTATTTGGCGTTGTAGATTCATGATGCAATAGAAATATATAAATTAATAATTATTATTGTTGATAATTTAATATCACCATAATATAATAAATTTTACCAGTCCCGACGCTATTATATTATAGGTGTTATACTATAATTTAGTTTAATTTTTAATTTGACGAAGCGTGATTTAAAACACATTTTTATAATCATTTGACCAAAGAAGCATGTGCTTATATATTATTTCCATTTGTAAGATTCAGATCACGATCATCCATCAGGGATATGATTAAAAACCCTTAATCTCAGGCATTTGCTCCTAATGGTATATTACTATTAAATATCAATTAAGATTTTGTAATTAGTCATGAATGACTAACTTGTTGATTGAGATGAAGCCTTTCTCTTTCTTCTCTTTTCTAAAACTTTTTCATTGAAACCCTAGCGGCCGTCTTCATCTACTTGCTCAAATTTGGTCCATTTTTGGACCAAATTTGAGCAAGGTTTTTTCTTTTTTTGTTGTTTTAGGTTATCTAATTGAATAAATGTTGTTTTTTCATGTCTTCACCTTTTTGGTGATTCTATCTTCGCCTTTACAGCGACTCTTTCTTCACTTCAATGGTGATTTTGTGGTTTGCTATTCTCGAAAAAAGAATATCGACGATTCGGCACGGCAGCGCTTTGGATTCATCTTCAACAAAATAGATTTAGGGCATTCGGGTTCTTCGTTTTTATATACAAGATTAAGGGCTAATCACTCCTTTCTCTTTGGAGTATCTCTCATTGAAGAAGACAAACTTTTTAAATGGTTGGAATTGATTCCGGATTATACCATCTTTTCTCTTTACTTCTCATACAAATTAGATTTGGGTGTCTTTGCGGTATATTGCTCTTTTACTTCGCAATCTACATGTAATTGGCATCTATATTTGTATTTGGGTTTTGATTTCTTGTATTTTGATGTTCTAATTTTTCATGTAAGCAATCATGTAATCACTTTTTTGGATTGAATGAAATGTGATTGGATTGTTCATCAAAAAAAAAAAATAAAGGATTTTGTTATGAATTTTGCAATAGAGACTTTAGACAAGGGGGTCCCGTATCCACTTATTATCTACTTTATTCTTTGCATGTAATTATTTTTCAAAGTTATACTTTATGTAGAAATGAGAACCTCATTGATAACGTTATAATTAACACATATTGTCCTTCAATGTCTCACATTTTCTCCGCAGATGATTGTTTGATTTTTGCTAGAGCTAATGGTTTCAAAGCTAGACATCTTAGCCATATCATTGATCAAACTGAACTACCAAAATCTGGTCTAGCTTTTAGTAAGGGCCCCCCTAATCAGGCAAGAAATCAATTTTCTAACATTCTTAATTTTAAAAAGTTAGTTTTGAATTAAAAATATCTTGGAGCTCAACTTCTCTTGCAAACCACATGAAACTCTAAATTTCTCAAGTTACTTAGTAGAATTGTCATATCCTAGCCTGCGTTGGGTAGCCTAGCTTTTCATCACATGATTGTTTTTCCAAATCCTAAAGAACTGACTGATAATATGGATTATATGTAAATGAGATTTTAGCTCCCCATTTCTTTCTCTCTCCTCTCTTCCCCTCTCTTCTCATCCCTTTCTTTAACTCCACAAACCTAGCCGCTTCCCTTCCTCTGAGCTCAAATTTGGTCTTGGATTTTCTTTCTTTGTTGTCTTTGGGGTTTTAATCTAAGGTTTTTAAAGCTGCAGCTTTAGATCTAGGTTCTTTTGGGTTTCTTTCAGGTTTCTTTGGTGGGTTTTTTCCATCTTCATTCTAGTGATGCAACTGCAATGCTTTTCTTGTTAATCTTTATTTGCTTCTTTTTTCTTTATCATATTCAGTCAAAATCTAGCGGATGGTGATTGAGGTGTCTCGATGTTGCTGTTTAATTCAAGCCAAGGTGGTATAATTCTTTTTTCTTCTTTCAATCTTCATCAAATCGAAATCACTGATGTCATCTTCGAAGGTACATGTTTATATGATGAATGAAGTTGCGATGGTTTTCGTGATGATGGTTTGATTGTTGAAGTTTTGTGCTTACAATGGTGGTGGATCTGCTAGACATCCAGCCGGCGGCAAAATTTTGGTTCTCTTTGGGATGGTGTTAGGGTTCTCTTGTTTTGGACTCTTTTTGGGCTAGGGTTCATGGGTTTTGTATGTCTGAGGGTTTTATATGTGGGCTCTCACAATTGTTTGTGAGTAGCATTTCTATCGAGGGTTTTATATGTATGTGGGCTCTCATTTGTGAGTAGCATTTCTATTGGGTTTCTTTGGGGGTTTGTACTTGTACTTGCCAATTTCTTAATACAAAAATTCATTACCGATCGAAAAAAAAAAAAATGTATATGGTTGAGAAAATGGTAGGAAATAGCTCAACCTGAAGTTTTAGACGGTATCGACATCACAGAATGATATCATGTATGATGCTTTGCTTGCTAAGTTGGCTTGGTAAATGTTGCACTCTTCTATTGCCCTTTGGGGAATTTTTTTAAAAGATGTATTTTCACAACTCTAACCCTCTTTCTGATTTTTACCTGCTGGTGGCTCTACGATCTGGAAAGGTGTGTCTACATGTTAGGACATTGTTAGGAAATATGCTTGCTGGGATGTAGGAGAGCAGGATTTTAAATTTTATATATAATTAAAAAGAAGATGGGTACCTCTACCACAAATATTGTTAACATCCATTTGCCTCATCTAAACATGAAATATGTTTCCCAGTTGATTGACTCTGCTAAAACCTGGATGGGAGTTGTTAAACACTCTAGTTGATGATACAACTGTTTAAAAAAATTATAGACATCAAAATTCCTTTTGCATGAAATTATCACCTAAGATGGCAACCCATCTCCAATAGCCAATTTTCTCTGAAATATGCTTATAAGGCCATTTTTCAATAATAAAAATCGGGAATTAAATTTTGTTAATAGTCCTATTTCAATGGACCATTTATAAAAAAATTAAATGCCCTAACAATGTTCTAAATTTTCTTTGGAAATGCTTATATGATTGACTTCCAGTTGGTGGAAAAAAAAACAGCTAGATTTAATCATAATATAAACTCCACATGTTTTTTTACACGGTCAGACTTGTGAAAGTTTATAGTATATATTTTTGAATTGTCGGTCACCCACTAGCATTGGTATGTCAAGTTGGTTGTCAGTTTTACGTGTCAAAACACATTTCTTGATTTAGCATACTAGAGTTTAGATTTCGGAATTGAGATATAAACAAAGTAGTTGAGACCTTGAAGACGAAGACAGTGAATATAAAGAAGACATCGAATATTCTTCATCAACAAAAGGTTAGTAGGAGTTATGACTTTTATGGAAATTCTTCTATTCTACTTATTCTATCTTTCAAAATAGTCTGCTACTTTAGTAGAGTTATAGCGATTGAGATTTTGTATTCTTGTCTACATAACCATGAGTTATGTTAGTATTTGTTCCCACAATACTAAGGTTACAAGATGCATGAGATAGGTTCGATACCCTTTTCAGTGCAATGGTTTGCTTGCAAATCACATATAGGAAACGGATGAATCTAAAAGGATTACTCTAGAGCAGAGTCCAGTGGATTATAGCTGAGGGCGTAATAACACGTCTAAGTACTGGCCCAACCCAGAACTTCCAGCGGATCCAGTTAAACCCTAATCTGAGCGACGGCGGTTCCCGAACCGGTTCGTAAACAGGGGCACCGAAAATTTCTTCTATGTCTCAAAACGTTGATATGTACACGTACATGTACGTGAACATCAGATTCAATGAATTTGGCCGGAATTCAGACGGACGGTTCATGAACCGTCCACGTGGATATTCTTCTGGAATTTCACGCGGGTTAAACTTCCGACTCCTTTATCTCTTAGTTGGACTTGTGCTTATCAGAATATCTTTTGTGGTCCATCTAACGAAACTTAATGAGTCAATAAGATAAAGATTATCTGTGGTCTGTTGGATATCTATCTTAAATTGTTTTTGAGCTAACAAACCACTTGGCAGATAAATGTTTAAAGATTTCCAATTGAGATAAATCTAGGGTTTCTTTGTGTGCAAGCCAAGTAACGGCTTCGTTTACACGGGCACTTGATAACTTGTAGGTTAAGAAACTAGTTGCTTTATTCCTAAGCAACATATCTTATTGAATGCTATAAATATAGGGTTAAAGAACGAAAACCACAAGCATCAATCATACGTGAAGTTTCTCTGTGGAATTGATTGTATACTCTTTAAACTTAGGTGTAAGCTTGTTGTGGTATAGTCATCCTCTATTAGGTAGCAGTTCCTCTGTGGGATTTACCTAACGAGTATAAAGAATTCTCTTGAGAGTTGGGAAGCACAGGTAGGCGATAATGTACCTCTGTGGCTGTTATCAGATTAACCTGTAACCTTGGTAACCTGATCACGTTCTTGTCTATTCTATAGTCCTTCTCTTCTGCAATAAGGCTATTCAAAAACTGATACGTTACATACAAGGTTGAAAGGAAGCAACGCACGGCTGCACTCGGTGTTGTAAGACCTAGTTAGCTCCAGTCGTATAAGTTTCTTATGTGATTCTTTTTACAACTGAGGTAGAGACAAGTTGGGCATAGTTTACTCGGTTTATTTGTCATCCCCCGCTTGTAAGTAGATTTTCGTATGACCTGGAGCAATCCGAAAGAAGTCACTTTACGTATGTTAAACTGAAGAGGACAGTTCGAAACATACAGTCAATAACTAAGGTTGCAAAGCCGGTATTGTTGACATAAGCCTTTAACAGCGGTTAAAGCAACTCCTAGGCCTGTAAAGGACGTCATCTAGGAGAATCAAGTAGCCAATTCGCTTGGAGGGCTTGAGTTGGTCTCTGATCCATCCCAGACCGAACTCTTATAGTAGGATAATGTTTGTAGACAGTTAGTACTGTGTGGACGAGGTACCGAGGTTTTTCTACAGGTCGTAGTTTCCTCGTTAAAAAAATCTCTGGTGTGTTGTGTGCTTTACTTTCCGCATTATATTCTCTGACTATATAATTAAAGTAAACACAAGAAGTACGTTATTAATAACCGTCGAGTTGGTCCATAATCTATCTAAGGGATTTGCCAAGATTTATCTTGAGTTGGACCAATCACTTGTGATCCCACTCCGGTTATCAGATTTGGATATTGATTTTTGAGATCATTCATATCTTACCATAAGACTCACGAGCCCAAACGAAAAACTGGTAGTATTTCGATACCCCTACTTTTTCAATTGGTATCAGAGCCGGTAAACACATTAAAGGCGTAACTGTCTGTGTTTATCGTTGCTTGTGAGTTATGGAGCATAGCATAAGAGCTTGTAACGTACCACCAAAGTTTGATGGCACAAATTACCTATGGTGGAAAACTGCAATGAGATCTTTTTTGCAAGCTCGGGATTTGAAAACTTGGGTCTATGTCGAAAAGGGATACACACCTCCAACTATCCTGGTAGAAGGTGAGTCTGTCCCCAAAGGCGGATACAGTGACTTGGAAAGTCAAGCCGCCAAGCAAAACTATGATGGTCCTAACGCTATCATTCATGCAGTAACACCTGATATTTTCCATCACGTGGCCACATGTGAAACCTCCCAGGAGGCTTGGAATAGATTAAAGACCATGTTCGAAGAGAATTCAGCAGAGAAAGAAGCTGGACTTCAGAACCTCATGTCTGATTGGGAAAACCTTCGAATGCTTGAGGATGATACCTTTGAAGAATTTAACCACAAATTGTCTGAGATAGTGAATACATGTTACACCTTAGGAAAAGTTATTCCGGAAAGGGACATTGTGTGTAAAATTCTGAGGTCATTACCCTCAAGGTACGAGTCAAAGAAACATGCCATCCAAGAAGTTCACGACTTAATTATAACAAGAAGTGACCAAGTTGCCAAACTCAAAATCTTTGATCATGAAAGAAAAACTGGTCAAGGAAATTGTGGAGGGTAAAACCCCTCGGGACACTTGTTAGAGATCCAAGAAGCAAGATCACGCCAAAGGAAGAAGTAGCGAAGCTTTGGGACCAAACCAAAGAAAGATAAGTCCGAGGACACCGAGTGAAGAATCAGAAGAAAGGGATTCGGACCCTGTCCCAAAGGACCGAAGCCCCAGAACCATCTTCGGAGTACCGCCGAAGAAACCGCCTTACTCGACAAGGACTGACACCACCACGATTGAGTCCCTTGTCTTATTAGCAGTAAACCACCCAAACTCGGCCTATATAAGGCGAGCTTGGAAAACATTGTAAGGGTTGGAATTTTTAGGTGTAACCTAAGTGGCGAGAGAGGGATTAGGTCTGTATCTCCTCTAGCTCCTTAGGATCATATCCATGCAGTAGCAAAACTGAAATATAATCTTGATACGTTTAGTCCTTTGATTAATGTCTTTTTACATGTCTTCGGTATTGTTCTTGAGGTCATCACACCTTATGTAATGTTTAAGTTACTGTGTGTGTGAGTATGAGATCTGAGGGCTATAGAACATGATGCACCTATGCAGATTTTATACCCACACAGTTTGGCGCTAGAAACAGGGAGTGATTAAAACAACTTAGGGTTTGCCAGTGATTTTTCGGGTTTTCAAATTTTTCATAGATTTTCTCATTTTTTAAAGATCTTCAAAGCTTGTTCTTTAAAAACGCTCCAATACCTTAAACGTCTAAAGATCCTTAAAGGCTTTAGCATGTTCAAGGATTTTTATGAGCAAATCATCAAATGGTCAGGACATCGTCTAAGGGTTTCAAACCTTGACATGATGAAATCTATTTTAAGCATGGTAGTTGATTTTCATCATATATGCCTTAAAATTAGGATCGGCTATAAGAAAACGATTATGAAAAAGAAAATCTTTGGACCTATTTTTAGGGTTTTTAAGGTCTCCGCTACATTTGGGAATAAACTTTTACGAAGGAATCGTTGGAAAAGATGGTTTGGCTAAAAGACAAAAAAATATAGTTACGAACGAATAAGACCTACGCAAAAAACTAGCACGATAAAAACCGTTGCAACGTACAGACCCACATGACAGACATAGTACACTGCAGTAGCCGCCTTGGACCTCACGGGTTTTTTTTTTTTGTCTTCTGACAGGTCACAACCAGAATGACTTCGAAATTTGATCAAGCTCCGAAGCAACGAGTGGGATCTTCAAGGCAAGTCATCAAAATAAAGTCACAAAACAAAGAATCAGCGCAGACCGCCTATTGCAATTCAATGATTCATACAAGAGAAAGTATCAGCTCACGAAGCAGCAGCATTGGGGGAAGAATTCACAAAAGAGACAAAGATGGAAAGGAGATAATGATTGTCGCCGAAGCAAGAAAATTCGAGTCATGGCAGCTAAAACCAATAACCTATTCAGCAGCAGACCTTCCCGAAGATGGTCCAAGTAACAACCCGTTGGTGATCACAGTAAACATAAATAAGAAAACAATGCCAAGAATATTGATCGATCCAGGTAGTTCAGTAGATGTACTATTCGGAATGGCTTACAGGGAATATTTCCAAAATATTCCACTGGTGCCCACGGATTATACGATCTACGAATTTAACGGAAGAGCATCAAAACCAAAAGGTGACATCTCATTACCGGTATACGTGGCAGCGATGGAGCTGAAAACAACCTTCTGTGTCTTGGACATAGAGTCACCATACAACGCTATCTTGGGACGACCATGGCTGCATGGGATCTTAGGAGTACCCTCTACACTGCATCAGAAACTCATATTCCCAACTCCTACAGGCGTATGAGAAATCAAAGGCGAGAGCACGGAGTCAAAAGCATGCCATGAGACAAACATCGATCAAAGAAAAAACGCAAGGCGCAATCGAAGAGAAAGGTACATGCAGCAAAAGGAGAAAATAATTAACGAGGAAATCAATCAAATAATACAAGGTAAAAACGGAGTAATCACGAAGGAGGCACCGAAGGACCCCAGCGCCATGAATGAAGACACTCCAAACTTTATTCCAACAGAACCCACCAAGGATGTAAACATCGGAACCAGCAAAGATCCAAAAATTGTAAAAATCGGAACGTTGATGACGAAAGAGCAGCGAGACGAACTTGAGGGTTTGCTGAAGGAATATGCAGACGTCTTCGCTTGGAAAATGAGTGAAATGCCAGGAATAGACCCCAGCTTGGCATGTCATCACCTAGATATAAACCCATCAATGAGGCCATTCAAGCAGAGATCGCGAAAGTTAGCAGATATATACCAAACAGCGGTTGAATCCGAATTAAACAAGATGATCGAAACAGGAATTATCAAAAAAAAAAAATACAATACGCAGATTGGATTTCAAACATGGTCATCGTACCGAAGAAGAACAAAGGAGGACGCATATACATTGATTTCAGCAATTTAAACAAGGCGTGCCCCAAAGATCCACATCCTCTACCCAGCATAGACCAAATGGTAGACGCAACAGCAGGCCATGAGCTATTAAGCTTCATGGATGGCTACTCTGGTTACAACCAGATTCCCTTAGCAGAAGAAGATCAGAAGCATACAGCGTTCTTAACATCTAATGGACTATATTGTTACACAAGAATGCCATTTGGATTAAAGAACGCCGGTGCCACATACCAAAAAGCTATGGAGAATATCTTTCGTCCTTGGTTAAAAAAGACCGTCGAAGCATATGTAGACGACATGCTGGTTAAAAGTAAACAAGCCGACACTCATGTGAAAGATTAGATACTGGAAAAAATGCGACAAATCAACATGAAGATCAACCCAGCCAAATGCATCTTCGGGGTGACCTCCGGAAAATTTCTGGGCTATGTAGTTACAAAAACAGGTATCGAAGCGGACCCGCTAAAAGTACAGGAAATTCGAGAAATGCCATCGCCAACAACTATAAAAGATGTACAAGCTTTAAATGGAAGATTGGCAGCTCTTAGCAGATTCATTGTGCGATCTTCGGACAGATGTAAAGACTTCTTTAGCATCCTGAAAAAGGGAGAACAATTCATATGGACAGACGAAAGGGAGGCCGCGTTTCAGGGGATCAAAAATTACTTAGCAAGCTTGTCAGCCCTGCAGCGCCCAGAGAAAGACGAAAATTTGAAACTCTACTGTGCCGCGAATAAAGATGCCATCAGCGCAGTACTAGTAACAACTAAAGAAGAAGAGAAGCCAGTATACTACATTAGTAGGACCCTTTTTCCAGTCGAGAAAAATTACACAAAGTTGGAACAACTGATCCTCGCGCTAGTGGTAGCAACTCAAAAGCTTCGGACATACTTCCAGGCTCACAAAATAATTGTGCTAACAAAAACACCAATTGAATCAGTTCTGAAAAACCTCCAGGCAACAGGCAGAATTGTAAAATGGAACGCTCAAATTGGACAATATGACGTGGACTACGAGATCAGAACGACATTAAAATCACAAATCATCGCAGACTTCCTAGCTGAGTTCCCAATTGAAGAAGACTACGAAGAAGAGCCAATCCTGGGAATCGAAGACGATGAAGGGACTAACAACCTGCTACAACAGTGCCATCCTCGTAGATGGGAAGTCTTCATTGACGGTTCGGTAAATAGCGATGGCCGAGGAGTGGGCATAGTCTTCACCTCACCCGAAGAAAAGCGCATAGTGTACGCACTTCGGTTGGAGTTCGAAGCAACTAATAACGAGACCGAGTATGAAGCGATGATTCATACCTTAAAACACATGATAAGCATGGAGATTCAGGAGGCAAGAATAACGACAGACTCACAACTAGTAGTACGACAATTGGATGGAAGCTACCAATCCAATGACTCGCTATCCAAATACAAGAAATTAGCAAGAAGACTCATGACAAAAATTCTGCATCTCAAAATTCGACACATTTGCAGAAAAGATAATAGGCATGCAGACGCCTTGGCATTCATTGCCTCCAAGGTAACAGATAAAAATATCACCTCCATCGAAATTGGTAGAATAAAGAAATCATCAATAGCAGCCGCAGAAGGGGAGCTGGTGATGGCCATTCAAGAAGAGGACGACGACTGGAGGGTACCCATAAGAAAATACTTGGAGAACAAGGAATTGCCAAGCAACCCGCTAGAAGCGCATAAAATAACCAGTAGATCCGCTAACTACCGACTCATAGATGGAGTCTTGCATCGACAATCATTCTTGGGACCACTACTAAGGTGCGTCCACCGAATAGATGGCATATCACTAATGAGAGAGCTGCACAGCAGAGAAGCAGGAACCCACAGTGGTGCACGAGCACTCGCACAGCGAACCAAGGCTCAGGGATACTATTGGCCATACATGCACGCTGACGCCAAAAACATCTTTCAAAAATGTGACCCCTGCCAAAGATTTGCTAAACGAATCCACGCACCTGCAACGAATCTAAATTCAGTATTAAGCCCATGGCCCTTCGCCAACTGATGGGTAGATATCATCGGACCATTCATTCCAGGAACAGGACAGAGAAGATACATCATAGTTGCAACCAACTACTTCTCCAAATGGATCGAGGCAAAAGCTCTAAGGAGTCACACAGGACGAGAAGTGTTTACCTTCTTCTGGGAGAACATATTCTGTCGATTCGGAGTACCAGCGGAAATAGTCTCAGACAATGCTCAAGAATTCCTCAGCGCCGAGGTTAAAGAGTTGCTTAATCAATACAATGTCAGGCTGGGAACCTCGACGCCAATATATCCTCAAAGCAATGGCCAAGCAGAGGCGACAAACAAAACAATAGGGGATAACTTGAAAAACGAGTACTGCCTCACAAAAAATAATGGTGTGAACACCTACACAACGTACTATGGGCATTCCGAACCTCCCAAAGACGAGCGACAGGAATGACTCCTTCTCACCTAACATTCGGGACCGGGGCAGTATTACCTACAGAAATAATGATACCAACAGATAAATACAAAGCGTGGGAACAAAACCTCTCAGCAAATTTAATTTATGCAAAATTAGACGACCTCGAAGAAGCTCGACAACACATCATCAACTACCAGCAAGGGCTAGCCCGAGGATACAACAAAAAAGTCATTGAAAGAGAGTTCCAACCTGGCGAACTTGTATTACGAGAAATACCGTCGTACCAAAAAGGAAACGCAGGAAAGCTAGAACCAATCTGGGAAGGACCATACAAAATCAAGCAGGTGGCAGGAAAAGGAGCGTACAAGCTAGTCGACGAAAAGGATGGCCTAGGACTCGGCAATGCATGGAATGCGAAATATATAAGAAAATATTATACATAAAAATGTATGAGTATCCTCGAAATAAAAGAAAGATTTCTACATATTACACAACAAGCACGCCGAATCAAACTCCAAAAGAATGACACCCCGTCTAAATCAGGCTTTAACGCCACCAAAACAGGTCGGCTATAACACCATATCTCCTCTAGTTCCTTGTCGCAAACAAAAAAGGCTCTAACGCCAAGGCAAAAACGCCAAACAATCAATAAAAGACCTTGAAAAGAAGGCACAGAGCTGATGCTCATATAAATCATAAGGGCCCTATGAGTTATGTGACACAGTCCTCTACCCACAAGACACCCCGTTAGCGGTGGATACTTTGAATCAAGGTTATATAAGCTGATGATACATTCGTATCCACTACCACACGACCACGAGGACCTCTCTTTCTGAGGCGTCGAGGGGATAATAAATGGGATTAACATCTACCAATAGCGGTGGATGGAACCCCGAGGCAGCTACTTCGCTCTCAAAACAAGCAACGAAGTACGCAGCCGTGGGACCCCTCTAAAAAACTAAGCCTCAAGGGGGGGCTGTTAAATATATAGATGGGTCGAACTTTAGGTCGCGATAAGAGAAAAGTGCCATGTCCAAGCTCCAGCCTTGACCGGCACTCCCCCATTGTGTTACTTTATTATTGAAAAATGGGCATCCATTATAAGCTCCTGCATTTACTTAGGATAAAAATAGGTTACCAGGGCGCCACCATGACCTCTAGGAAGATAAGCAAATATCTTCGGTACCTACCTAATGTACTAAGGCAAAACGGATGCCTACGCTCTCAATAGCCAGTGTTTGCTTGAAACCAGTGCAAGTAACTTAAAGCCTTTGGGAAGGGTGATCTGTAAGCCCCCACTAGCTTGGTTCACTATCTCCTACATCGAAGTAAGCCCCGAAGTTGCACCTCAAGTAACCATAACAACCAATAAAGCAAAGCAATAACAGATAAATACACACTTTGAAAGTAATAGTTCAGAAGCAACAAACTCCAAAAAAGTCGCATACAAATATAAAGAAATAAGGGAAACAGGGAAACAGGGGCAAAACATCTTCTACTTAAACAGTCTCAACAATCTCCTTGATGGCAGCATCTTCCCTAGAAACAACATCGGGACCAGTCTGAGAAACCTGAGCCTTCGGATCACCACCATCTTTCATAGGCGAAGCAGTAACCTTCGGAGTACTAGCAGATCGGCCAGGAGCTTCGGCAATAATCTTAGAATCAATACAAGAGGCATCAACATTCTTGTCCTCATTCGGCTTCTCGACCACAAATCCATCACCATTCCTCTCATCTCCACCATCAGCTTCACTATTTTCACTACCCATCTCCTCAAAATCATCATTTTCCCTTGCAGCCTGCAGCTGCGCCACTATTACCTTGACATCTGCGGAAGGAAGAAGTCCCTTATCGGACTCCAAGGAAGCATCAGGATCATTCTCGCCATTACGATAGTAGGGAGGCCGCATGCCGAAATCTCTAAACAAAAACCGACCATGTTGACGACTAAACAAGGCCGTTCGACTAGCTTCCCCGTCGATATGCTCTCTGAGCTTCAAAATTTCCTCGTTAAGTGATGCAAGCCTGCCATCCTTATCTTTACAAGCACCTTGCGAAAGGCTGAGCTCGTTACCCTTAATATTTAACTCGGCACTCAGTTTCGAAACTTGCTTTTTCTCAGCCTCCAACTCTTGTATGTGGCCATCTCGCTCCTTAACAGCAGTTTAAAAAGGCGCTTCTCCAACTCTTTCACATCCCTAGAGAGAGCACTCTTCTCTTGCTGTAAAGATCGAATATCCGCATCAAGACGGGTAATGGCAAGACCTCGCGCATGAGCTAGGTCCAACAGATACATCCCATGATGATTTTGCTGCAAAAAGAGGCAAACAAAAAATCAACGCACGAAACATATGATACACAAAGAACAACTTAAACAAAAACACACTTACAGCTTCGATAAATGCTTGGTGCTTGGTAGCCGCCGAGGCAAGAACATCTCTTCCCCAATCACCAGAAAAAGCTTGAGAAAGAAACGTAGCTACCGAAGGATCAAGTGGGTGATTTAGGGGATCCCTAGCATATGCTTTCAAATGCTCAGAAAGGTCTTCGGCATAAGGACCAGGAAGGGAACTTCGTTCAAGGAGCTTCTGAGACTCCTCCGCCGTGCAAGGCCTTCGTGCAAAACCAGCGGGAGCTGAGATTACGCCTGAAGCTGATTGAGAGGATTGACCCAATGAAGCATCCACAAGACGATCGTTGGAGCCATACTCATTAAAATCTATGCCAGATGGGTAAGGATCAACAATCCTGACATCAGGAAAAACAGGGGCAGTGGGCCCCTGCGCTGACACAGCAATTTGAGAGCACGTCGCCGAGGCAGCTTCCCGAAGAACTCGCTCATTCGAAGACCCCCTTTTCAACCTTTTCAAAGGTTCAACCCTATCATCTTTGGTACCCTCCCCATCGGCATCTCCCACGGAAGTGGCAGGAACAATTAAACCTTTGCCAACAGTCCTGGTAGTAGGTCCCTGCGAACCAACGGTTCGGGAAATAGTCTTCACAAGCTTCTTTTTTACGCCACTGAAGGCAGGTTTCTCCCGATTCGGACCGCACAAAGAAAATTTCATTATACCATCGTTAACCAGGAGCACCTCATCCTGCTGAAAGTAGTCAAATCGTCAGGTTCTAAACAGAGGCAGGTATCCATGCCCATTGAATAACTGAGGCATGTAGTGTTTTTTCACCTGACCACCTTCCCCCTTTTCAGCAACCAAATTCAAAGGTTCTTTTCTCTTCTTCGGGTCACCGGCTTACTCCTGAGCTTGTGGATTTTTCAGCTTCTCCTGCTCAGACTTCTGAAAAGAGGGCTGCATGAGTAAAACGACTAACAGAAAAGGAGTTAAAAAGACACATATTTTTCGCCATACCTTCTCCTTGAGAGCAATTATCTTCTCCTGGGACTTCTTACGCTCCTCTTCGGAGAAATGAATCTTGTAGAATTCAACAACAGAGAACTTATGATCATCCACAAACTTCGTTCGTTCGACCTTTTTCTCTTCATCTTCGTAACCAAAAAGAACGGGACCTTCGATAAGCACGGGCTTCGAAAACCATACCTTGTCACTAGAATGGCGAAGAAGTGTGTTCGTCTTAGACCCAGAAAGATCTACGTCGCCCAGAACATGCGAAGAATCAGCCACTTTGCCAAGGCTTTCACTCCAGGGAGCCTTTTGTTTAAGCAAGCTCTTTTCCACCTTATAATACTTGAAAAAATTCTCAGCAGACCAAAAACTTAGAGGGCGCTTGAGTTCCTCAGGAAGCTTATCATAATAATACGATTTGCCCTCCGAGCGAGCCACCCACTCTCGAATAACTCGAATAGAGTTCCCGTTCAGTTGCATCACACCGCAAG
>JAJJMA010001831.1:23622-36264 GCA_023529015.1 Papaver nudicaule
CTCTTGAGAGTTGGGAAGCACAGGTAGGCGATAATGTACCTCTGTGGTTGTTATCAGATTAACCAGTAACCTTGGTAACCTGATCACGTTCTTGTCTATTCTATAGTCCTTCTCTTGTGCAATAAGGCTATTCAAAAACTGATACGTTACATACAAGGTTGAAAGAAAGCAACGCACGGCTGCACTCGGTGTTGTAAGACATAGTTAGCTCCAGTTGTATAAGTTTCTTAAGTGATTCTTTTTACAACTGAGGTAGAGACAAGTTGGGCATAATTTACTCGGTTTACTTGTCAGCCCCCGCTTGTAAGTAGATTTCCATATGACCTGGAGCAATCGAAGGAAGTCACTTTACGTATGTTAAACTGAAGAGGACAATTTAAAACATACAGTCAATAATTAAGGTTGCAAAGCCGGTATTGTTGACATAAGCCTCTAACAGTGGTTAAAGCAACTCCTAGGCATGTAAAGGATGTCAACTAGGGGGAATCAAGTGTGTGACGATCTGTGGGAGATCTAGAGACGTAAGGAGTGCGACAGTAGACAATTCACTTGGAGTGATTGAGTTGGTCTTTGCTACATCCCAGACCGAAGTCTTATAGTAGGTTAGTGTTTGTAGATGGTTAGTACTGTGTGGTGTTCAATCTGGACGAGGTCCCGAGGTTTTTCTATAGGTCGTAGTTTTTTCGTTAAAAAAATCTCTGGTGTCTTGTGTGCTTTACTTTCCGCATTATATTCTTTGACTATATAATTAAAGCAAACACAAGAAGTACGTTATTAATAACCGTCGAGTTGGTCCATAATCCATCAAGGGGATTTGCCAAGATTTATCTTGAGTTGGACCGATCACTTGTGATCCCACTGCGGTTATCAGATTTGGATATTGATTTTTGAGATCGTCCATATCTTACCATAAGACTCACGGGCCCAACCGAAAAGTTGGTAGTATTTTCGGTACCCCTGCTTTTTTACTAAGGATGTATGGACCGTTGTATAAAGTACGTTTGGCCAAAACATGCATACTTTAATCTTCATGGTGGCGCGATTGGTATGGTTTAGCTCAATAACAACAATGTTGTCAGAATATTGTATCTGATTGGGTTGAGTTTGTAATGTGAGAAATCTGGAAAAATCAAATGTCGAAAAGTCTATGAAATTGTACAACGTAATGTTAATCCGGTGGTATACTGATCAAATCCGATTATGCTGATTGGCAAAGAGTATTAAATGACAATAAATCTATTAGCAATAAACTATCAACAAAGTACTAATTCAACGATGAAACCTCTACATCTCTTTATTTGAAATTAAATTCTGATACATTTTTTAAGAATGAATCCAAAGTTGTAATAATAGGATTAAATTTAAGGTCTTCAGCAGGTAGCACTGGTGGAGTTAAATTCTACAAAAGCAAAGCAGTAAATCTTGAAAAGCTGATGGGAAAGCTCTACTGGAAGCTGGGGAATGGAATAAAAGAAATTGAGTATAAAACATGGAGGTGTAAGGAGATTGCAAAATGTTATTAGGGTTTTCAATGGTATTCATGACTCAATAGAATGGACAACTAGAGTTTTGATAATTTGTTATTTTAATATTTTAAATTCTTTTAGGACTTGGTCGTGCACGTATGTGCGTCATGCACTTATGTGCATAGAAATATCAATCATGTGGAAGAGTGTTTGGTTACGCATAGTATTAATCAATATTGAAGAGCAATGAGTTAACAACCTACCTGATTAGTTGGTTCTATGTATCGAACAAGATAATTTTATGAAGCTCTTCATCTGAATACAATGAATTTATTAATTTCATTAAAAAAATGAATTTATTAACAAAAAAACTGACCTCATCTTATCAAGCTGTGTCTCTAATAGACATATCCAAGATAATGTGATGATTTTCCACCTATGAGATACTTCATTATATGAAGTGGAGTTATGGGTCTTAAGTTAGACATGTCTAAGGCTTTTGATAAGGTATAATGGTCTTTCTCGATAAATTTCCTCAAACAGTTTGGTTACTCTAGCACTTTGTGTGAACTAATATACCAATGTGTGGGTACTACCAGCATATTCATTATGTTGAATGACTCTTCTTGTAAGTCATATAAACCTAGTAGGGGTCTGAGACAAGGTGATCCCTTGTCTTATTAGATTTTTATTCTTTACATGGAGTCCTTCTCCAGATATTAATTGCAAGATGAGTACAGTGGCCTTATAAATGGCATCACAGCTATTAATAATGCTCATAACATTTCGCATCTGCTCTTTGCAGATGATTGTTTGATTTTCACTAAAGCCACTTGCAATGAAGATAGCAATCTAATATCCGTTGTTAATGATTTCAGTGTTAATCCTGGTCAAGTAATCAACTTTGACAAGTCTGGTTATTTTTTCTTCAAGTAGGTTCACCCAGATATTTGTGTGTCCCTTATTAGGTTTTTAAATGTTAAGAAAGTGGATATAAATGAGAAATACTTAGGAATCCCCCTCTTTGGTAGATCCAAGATGGATGCCTTCAACCATTTAGCAGAGCTCTTTGATGAGAGAGTTGTTAAATTAAAGGTGAAAAACTCACTCAGTCAGTAGATCTGTTATGGTCCATAATATACTTAAAACTAGTATCATATACCATGTGAACACATTTTTAATCCCTGGTGAAATTGTGGAAAAAGTGGAAAAATCTTCTAGAGATTTTTGGAGGGGTAAAAACAATCCAAGTGTGTTCATCTTAAATCTTGGAAAAAAATTTGCAATCATAAAAATCAGGGAGGTCTTGGTTTTAGGAATCTTAGACATTTCAACTGTGTCCTGCTTGCTAAAACAGCTTGGAACCTTATTCATTCTCCCAATGGTCTTTGGATTTGCATCTTTAGATGTAAGTATTTTAGGCATTATCATCCACTGCATCATCTTAATCCTACAAACTCCTCTTAATTGGGTTTGGAAATCCATCTTGATATGCTCAAGCAATACTCTTTCCAATGATTTAGGAATGTTCACAAAATTCATGCTTTCATTGATAACTGTATACCTACTGTGTATGAACCTTTATGTGTTTCTTACACTAATTCGATTACTTTATTGCTAATTTTATAGACCATGATACCAAATCTTGGAATATTAATGATTTCTTTACTAATGAAAATGTGCATCAAATTTTTAATATAAGGATTCGTCTCTCAAGTGAAGATAGATTAGTTTTGCCTCATACCAAATCAATATATTTCTCTATTAAACCTACTTGCAGTGTTATAATTGTTAGAGCATTGCTCGGTCAAACCTACTAATGTTGGTATGTAAGTTTTCAAGTTTAGATGCCAAAACACAATTATTAATTTTGTCTTTTAAAGTCAGATTTCAGATACGGGAACTAGATTAGGTAGTTGAGACCTTGAAGACGATAACCGAATACTACACGAAGACATCTTTACATCTTCATCAACAAAGGTTAGTATGAGTTGTGACATGGAATCTTATTATTCTACTTATTCTAAAAATTCGAAACATAGTCGGTAATTTTAATATTCACAGCTTACTAAGAATGAATATGTACCTTATTCAGGTTATGTTAGTTTACTTTCTGAGTATATTACGATTATAAGATTATTGTGAGAAAGGTTTGATACACTTTCCACGACAATGGTTTGTTTGCAAATCAATATTCGGAGAATGTTGAGTCTTGGAGAATACTCGAGAAGCGAGTATACGGATTAAGGTTCAAACCCAAACTGTATGAGTTTAAATTTTGCATAGGTGCATCATGTTTTATAGCCCTCAGATCTCGAACTCACACACACAGTTACTTAATGTTTTTACCTGGAAAAACAATGCACCGTCTTTGGGTACTTTCGTAGTGTTCGAGATCAAAGTCGAACAAGACGAGCCTAAACCAAGTCGATAGCCGTTCACGTCTTGCTTCGGTCACAGAGAGGATAAAGGTTGATCTAGGGAGGGAAACAGCGAAGAAACTTGAGATCAGGTTGAGGATGTGTTTTGGGTGTAAGAGTTCAAGATTTCCGTCGTGAAGGTGACTGGAAATCTCCAAGGCTAGAAGTGTGTTGGTTGCTCAGGTGTGTTTACTTCTGAGGCTCTAGTTTATTCAGGTGTTCTGAATATCTGGTTTTTTCTGGATGATCTTCTCCTTGGAAGATAGAGGAGGCCTCTATTTATAGTTTTGAACTCACCCTGATCTCTCGACAGAGAAGGTGGAAGTCGTGGAAGAGTGGAGAAGTGGAGGACATGGGTTGGTTTCCGTAACTGCCTGAGTTGTGTAGAACATGTCCACTCGCGCCATCTTCTCGTAACTGTCCACTATCTCTATCAGTTTCTTTCAACTGTCGTAGACCGCCAGACCAATACCCCTAAATTTATCCCCCCGTGTGATGTTTTGATATCTCGAGTGGTATGCAGATGTTGCATGGTTGTGTTGAGCTTGAGTAGGCTTGTGTGGCTATGACTATGTGGCCAACGTGAGTGTGGCGCCTTTAGAGACACGCATAGTGGGTGTGTAGGAGTGGCCTTGGGCGTTGGCCAATGCCAGAAGTTGTGGCGCCATGGTTTCATGGCGCCATGGGATAAGGAGGCCACGGCCTTGGCATTTGGCCAAGGCCAGAAGTTGTGGCGCCATGGTTTCATGGCGCCATGGGCTGAGGAGCCACGGCCTTGGTTGGCAAGGCCAAGTTGTGGCGTCATGGTTTTCATGGCGCCATGGGCTAAGGAGCCACGACCAACTTGATTGCGGCGTACTTGCACACTTGTGTTATGGTGCATGCGTGCTCTATGCATGCACTGGCGCTATGGCTCATGCATGCGTTTGGGCTACAATGTGCTTGAAGTCATGGCGCGCTTGTCCATGGTAGATTAGACCATCCTGAGCTTAGGGTGTGGTCTGTTTAAGCCTGTTTAGGCTGTTGTATGCTTCTCAGAGAGCTCTGGACAGGCCTAGAGCTTTGATATTCCTGAGATTTTCACTAAGACTCAGATGTCGAGTCGTATCTTTAAGAGGAAATCCATGAGGATGCGTCTCTGTTAACTCTTCACCATGCACCATATAATGATCTAGTTCTGATGCCGAGGAATTCGAGGCGATGTCGACATGAAGCAGATTAATGGGTTTAATGTGTTGGTGAGATTATCAGTACTGCACTATGATATCATCCTCTCCACCGGGAGTTATAAGAGAGAACTCATAGAGAGTTTATTCAGCTCGTAGAACGGGTTGCATTCTGAGCTATAGAGATGTGCCTGAATAGGCAATTGCACTACGATATCATTCTCTCCACCCGAGAAGCTATAAGAGGGAACTTGTACATCTATAGAGATCTGCCTGAGTAGGCAATCGCTTCTTGGAAAGGTATAACATAAGGAGATTTACGATTTTATCCCTTCTCCATTTTTCACCATCTACAGAAAGTCCCCTGGTTAGTGTGGATCAGTAATGTTTCATGCTAAGCACTCGGATGGTGATGGCAACCTCAATTTTCTCAAGGCTTTCTATTCAATGCTAGTAGAGATTATATCGAGCTAATATTCTAATGTGAACTATAGCTATGATGTAAAGCTGAGAATGAGACCATGCGTGTGAAAACATGCAAGTGTAGTTGGATGAAGCCTCTTTTTTTTTTAGGTGTTAGGGGGACGAGATAGGTGGTGCCGTAGTTGGCATCACGATGGCCGAGACAAGCAAGGGGCCATGGTCACAGCATCATGGCCATGACGCTATGAAAGCTAAGTGGGCGTGGCCAGGGCGCGAAACCCTAAATTCGTTTTTTTTTTTTTTCGTGGCGCCATAGGTTTCATGGGCCACAACATTTGTGGCGCCACAAGCTCTTGCGGCGCCGTGACTTTTCTAGAGAAGAGGACACTATGCTTAGTGAGATCCCCAGTGTCATGTATGTGAATACATACATAGGCTAGGTCTTAGCCAAGGAAATAAAAAGAAGGGAGAGGTTTTACCCGTTTTAGCAGAGAACTTTTCCTCCTTCTTGTCGTGATCAAGTCCGTGTTTCTCCTTGATCGTCTCCACCTGGAGAATGGTTATGCAATTAGCTAATTTTCTGAGCAGCGCCTTTGGTGCAAGCTTGGGTGGTGTGCTTTCCAGCAAGACGCGTCCATCGGTGTTCAGAGTTGATTCCGTAGCGTTGAGTGAGGTGGAGCACCGATGCTTTACGAGACAATGACCAATCCAGTGGTAACCGACAGTAACAATTGGTAGAGAGATACCAGGGGAGTCGATCGTATTCTTTTTTTTTCTTGGTGTGGATCTGAACGTCTTCTGTTTTGGTGTGGAGCATGTGTCGTCCCGTCTTATATATCCCCTTAACGTGTTTATTGTGGGGATCCCATACTCTCGGTATCCCCTTATAGAGAATTCCTCCAAAGCAAGATGATTGTGCCAAGTCCCCAGTCGTTGAAGAGGGTGTTGGAGTTAAAATAAGTGAAATACTTGATGAAGATGTTTACCTCGCCGTCTTTACTGAGTAATAAAGCTCTATGAGGTGTGGCGCCATGAGGTGTGGCGCCATGGACCCGGTAGCGCCGTGGATGCTGGCACTATGAGCTTTGCGTCGTAGCCTATTCGTTGTAAATTCCAACAGTTCACGTCTTGCGTGTTTCCTGGTATTTGCGTCATATCTCCTAACTCCCTTGTTGTATCATCACGAAATTTTGACACACGGTAGACATCCAGGGGAGTATTGTGTCCAATAATCTCTTCGAGGCTCCTCGTAGATTTTCTGCAGTACTCGACGTGGTCTTGTACCTGATTCCTGACTGCGCGTCTCGCGTGTGCTGTAGTGTTCGTGTCGTATCTCCCAATCCCCTTGCTTGATTGGTATGAAATTTTAGTATGTTCTGTGGGACATACATAGAAAGATTGTGTCCGAAAATCTTTCAAAAATCCCTTGTGTATTTCTCACACCGGCTGTTCCTTCGTAACAAAAGTTGTTGGCGCAGGAAATTTTGGCAGCTTTTCTTCTCCTCAATGTTCACGCCATATTTCTCAAACCACATGGAGTTATTGTATGAAAGTTTACCACATAGTTGTGGGCATTGAAAGGGAGTTTGTGTATAAATTTTACCCAATAATTCCTCACGAGCTTTCCGCAACAACTGTATTGGCTTCGTATGTACATTCTGTCTACTTATTTCGGTGTACTGTAATGTATGCGCCATATCTCTTCATCCACGGATTGGATTGCCACAAAATTTTTACACATAACAGTACACGCCTGTAGGAAGATGTTGTATAAAATACACCTTCAGATCTTTTACCGATCTTCCGCGTTGCTCGTTTTCGTGAAGGTCGTCGTACAGCGAACTTGGTATGTAGTCGTGAGCACGCCTTTGTTTGTCTCCAGGATAGGTTTGCTCCATGGAGACTCAAAATAAAATAAGTTATCCACAATATGGTTTATAGTCTTTGATTAGTAACTAATTTAAGGTTGTAGGTAATGACGTTGATCCAGAGGGTTAATGAAGGTTGGGAGAGCATTATGTGGAGTCACAGAGGTATGTGGTGGTGAAAACATCTTGTGGGGCTAAGGTTAGGTGAACTTCTTGTTGTAAGAGATATTTTTTGGGGAAGGTAGTTTTCTATTTTGTAACGGTGTGGGATTTTATTGTAAAGGTGTTTCATGGCTCCGTGCTCATGCGGAGTCACGAGGGAAGTCTTGGTGGAAGGTGTGAGACTACGGGAATATTTCGTGGTAGAAGGTATTTCTAGAATTTGAAACTTGTGAAGGCCTAGTGAGACGAATACCTTTAGTCCCCGTATCAAGATTCTCGCTCACACACCGCTTGCTCCAGAAGCTTTAACTCTGATTTCGTAGTGATGATTGCTCCTTCTAGCATGTTGTGGTAGAATCTTTAAGTGAACACGTAGGAAGCCTTTCCAATTCTTCATCCATTGGCACATCTTTTAAAGTCTTTGCGCTTGGAGTACTCCACTCTGTCATCTTTTGGATCTGGGTTGCCACCGAAGGATGTTGGAGACTCGTTGCTAGTGATAGCTGAGAGGAGTGTCACCACCGTGATACTGCTAGCTTGTTCGAAAGATGACTTGGTGGTGTTGCTACTAGGGGGATTCTACGAACATACGAATCCTGGTGTATGGAGGTCCTCCAAGGTTTCTGGTGGCTTTCAGGTTTTTGCAGATGCGTCGGTAATGGTGTCGGTGTTGATTGGAGTTCTTAGATCTTCCTCCCTTCGAAGGATCTGTAGCGGATAGTCCCCCGCTGCATGGACGTCTCTGCTTCCGTGATGATAAAGCGCTTTGGTAGAGACGGGGGCCTATCTGTTGTACCTTGTTGGGTCGTGGCAGCCGGTATTGCTATCGGTACTTGGTGGAGTGAAGAGCGACGGTGGCGAGGAGTCCCCAGCCATATTTTCTGATATCTTATCAGTGTCTCTCATTGGGTTCGCCTTTCCTCGTGCAGACACATGTGCATTGGTCTTTCGAAGATGAGTAGGCAGAGCGTTCTCCCTAGTTATTGAAAATCATCGGGTCGGGGTAATCTGGTTGTTCCGTTCTTGTTCAAACGTCTAATAGCTCCAGTACTTCTTCGAGGATGATGAGTCTGGGAGTCCTGTATAGGCTCCGGTTCTCGTACTCCTCGCGGTTGTTGTTGTAGATCTGCATCTTGTGCTTGAGTCACGTTCTTGTTCGGGACCCTTTGAGTTATATTGTGTCGATGTCTCCGTTGTCCGGCTTGCTTACGCGTCTCCTGTCATCACGAGCTTCCTCAATCCTTAACTGCTTGGATCCTTTTCTATCAAGACATGGACGGTTGTGGTTGATCGTCTTGCGGCTTCGAAAGTTTGAAGTCTGAACTTCTTCCAGTGAGGAGCATCCCATGAGAGAGGGGTCTTTTGGATGGGGAGGTTAGTGTGGACAAGATAGAGATGCGCCTCCTCCTCTTGGTTCTCTAGGGGGTTTCTCTCGATCGAGTAGCAGAGTTGGACTGTTGGACATGCTTGTGTTCAGGTTTGTCTTGAGAGTCCAAACCCTGGAGTTCCTGGCTGGCTGCAGTGGTAACTCTGGAAGTCCCCATGTCTCGTCGTCATTCTCTTAGTGATGATGGAGTTGTCCGTCCCTTCAGTGTTTGTTGGTAAGTCCTTTGTTACCATGGATACTACAAACTTGATTTACCCCTTTCACTCGTGGAGTCGTGATTCATGGCGCCGTGACCTGCGTTGTGATCCGCTTCGACCCACACTGTCACCTGAAGTTTCCAAAGCGAGTTTGAAGTCGTATGCTCTGGGTGTGTCACCTTTGTAGCTTGACTCTTCCTCTTATTCCCTTCGGTGATGATCTTCACAGAAGATAAGTTGTTGTTGTACTGCTCGTTGATGGAGTCGACGTCGCCAATGGCATTACAAGCCTCTTCGCTTCTTAGGGGTTCGCCCCTCTCCGGTAACGCTGGTGCAGGCGAGGCAAGTCTTTTGCGGTTTCATGGAGGGCTCAGTACTCGGTAGTGTCGATGCTCCCCTCTTGGGGAAATGGTGCTGGTGAACTGGTGTCGTCTCCTCCTCTGGACTCTGGAGTAGTCTATTTAAATCGTCTTTTGCGGCATACCCGAGGTTCTCTTAGGTTCTGCTTGAGTAGAGATCATCTCGTCATCCTAGACGTGGATCGCCGCGGTGTTCGTACTAGTAGCAGATCTGGGAGTTCCTTTGGCTTGTGAACTTGTTGACGGTTTCGCGGTTAGAGTTTCGAGATGAGCCAGCTTGGGTCTTGATCCGTCTTTCCGGAAGATCGTCTCGACACTTGGCTAGTTCCTCCAAGGTTGGTGTCCTTGGCACTTCTTCTTCCTTTAGGGTGGTAGCATATGCAACTGCGTTCTCCCCCGCCTTTTGTTTGAGGTTGAACAGTTTTACATATTCTTTGAAGTCTGAGATGGTCTCTAAGACTTCAGGAGGTATGTCTTAGGGGATGAGTTCGCCTTCTCCTCGGATCTTAACGTTGCACGGCTTGTCACGTACAATACCAAGTTCATGAAGGGCTTTGATGAAGATTCTTATAGCTGTGCCGATGTCTACTGCGGGTTTTCCAGGGTTTTCCTCTCGAGTGGCTCTCCTCATGGTGAGTCTCCGGTGACTCGGTGAATATAGGCTATCATATAACAGAGGGGTGGACGAGGTACCTTCTTGGTTGAGGGGGTTTATATTGACTCCCTTGGGTTCTGCAGGCGTGACTACTGCCTGCTGCTCTTTTGTACAAACTGCTCCATGAACTCCAGAGGAAGTGTCTCCTGGTTGTTGTAGGTCCACGTGCGTCCCAGCACCGTGTCGCTCTCGACGACTCGTTTAACAGTGTGAAACTCCGCCATGGTTGGGGTCGTGGTGATTTCGACGGGAAAGTCGATCCATCCGTAAGTGCGTACTTCGACCCCGTCAGGACCTTTGATGATGGCAGGGGCATAGCTAGCTCTGCTGCGAGGGATGTTAGCGGCTCTGAGAGTCTTGGCTGAGATGATGTTCACTGGAGATCCCGGGTCGATGAGTGTCTTCGGGAATTCAGCATGATAGAGGCGGGCGGTTGTGAGGAGTCCCCAACCTTGTCCTTCTGTTGGCTTCCCCTGCTTAGACGTTGTCTGCTCATTTACCTCCTTGAAGGGTAGGCGTTTTCCTGCTACCGTGTTGAGTGCTGCGAACATGTCTTTCCGCCGTGGTTTCGAGAGACAAAGAGTCTCGCATAGTTGGTACATTATCTCCTCTACTCTCTTGTTCACTGGTTCCTCGGGGAAGGTGAATGCCCGAACTGGTATAGGATCTTGGTATACTCCTTCGTCTCCTAGGTATAATTCCTCGGACTCCACCTTGGGCTTGCTACCTCTTTGGCTGTAGGAGGTTGTCGTATCGGAGGGAGTTCGATTGCCCCATCCTGGATCCAAGTGTCTAGCAACTCTAGTACCTCCTCTATGGGAAATGGGTAGTCTAGTATCTCTGGTCTGGCCTTTTTGCCTCCGCATTTTCGGTTGTTGCGGCCCTCATTGGTTCATGTTCTTGTTCGAGGTCCCCGGGGCTGAATTACTGCGCTTTGGATGCGTCACTTCCGTGGTAGGGCCTTTCCTCTGTACTTCGTGCGGGTACGGTGGTCGGTGTTGGTGGATAGGTAGCGCCACCTTTCTTTCTCGATTTCGTAGTAGCTTTTTCTAATCGTCTGTCGTGACGTAGCGGGATGGTTGTCCTTCTCTTTGGAGAGATCCTTCTGGAGCAGGAGGTGCTTCATCACCTCGGATGTGGATGACGGACGAGTAGGCACCTGTAGCGGCTGCCTCATGGGTTCCCTTGACCGGTGGATTCAACAACTTCGAGGTTAGAGCTTTGAGACAATCCAGGATCCCTAGTTGCGTGTCGAACATCTTGTCTTGGTTTTCCGCGAGGACATCTTGACGTTTGGCCGACTCCCATAGTTAACGCTCCCGACACTCTTTTCCCTTTCTCGATGGTAGCGCCAACCTTAGTCTTGGAGGAAGGGTTCTTCTCAGAGGTTTGGGTTGGAGCGTTAGGAGTTATTGGGGTGATGGGTATAGCCGAGATGATAGGTATTGAAAGGGAAGTATCTTGAGTAACAGGTACATTGGGCGTATTGCTGGATGCAGGTGGATTGGTAGGTGCTGCGTTGGAGGCTACAGCACTGTCAGTTGAAGAGTTGGGGTTTTTGGTATCTGATCCCGACCTAAGTTCAACCATCTTTGAGCAAGTTTCTCTGGAACCGAGAGAATGATCTCCCACTGTGGTCGCCAACTGTTTTTACCTGGAAAAACAATGCACCGTCTCTGGGTACTTTCGTAGTATTCGAGGTCAAAGTCGAACAAGACGAGCCTAAACCAAGTCGATGGTCGTTCATGTCTTGCTTCGGTCACAGAGAGGATAGTGGTTGATCTAGGGAGAGAAACAGCGAAGAAACTTGAGATCAGGTTGAGGATGTGTTTTGGGTGTAAGAGTTCAAGATTTCCGTCGTGAAGGTGACCAGAAATCTCCAAGGCTAGAAGTGTGTTGGTTGCTCAGGTGTGTTTACTTTTGAGGCTCTGGTTTATTCAGGTGTTCTGAATATCTGGTTGTTTCTGGATGATCTTCTTCTTGGAAGATAGAGGAGGCCTCTATTTATAGTTTTGAACTCACCCTGATCTCTCGACAGAGAAGGTGGAAGTCGTGGAAGAGTGGAGGAGTGGAGGACATGGGTTGGTTTCCGTAACTGCCTGAGTTGTGTAGAACATGTCCACTCGCGCCATCTTCTCGTAACTGTCCATTATCTCTATCAGTTTCTTTCAACTGCCGTAGACCGCCAGACCAATACCCCTAAAGTTATCCCCCCGTGTGATGTTTTGATATCTCGAGTGGTATGCAGATGTTGCATGTTTGTGTTGAGCTTGAGTAGGCTTGTGTGGCTATGACTCTGTGGCCAACGTGAGTGTGGCGCCTTTAGAGACACGCATAGTGGGTGTGTAGGAGTGGCCTTGGGCGTTGGCCAAGGCCAGAAGTTGTGGCGCCATGGTTTCATGGCGCCATGGGCTAAGGAGGCCACGGCCTTGGCCTTTGGCCAAGGCCAGAAATTTTGGCGCCATGGGCTGAGGAGCCACGGCCTTGGCCTTTGGCCAAGGCCAGAAGTTGTGGCGCCATGGTTTCATGGCGCCATGGG
>JAJJMA010001831.1:46264-69238 GCA_023529015.1 Papaver nudicaule
TTGCTTAAAAGGCGAGCTGGAAGAGAGCAAGAAAAAACTCCAAGAGGCTAGATTGGCTCTTGACCAACTTCGGGAGAGTTGACAAGCGTCTCATAGTGCCTCGGGTAGCGGGGGTTACCGAAGTAATAGTGATAGGCTTTTGGAAGAGAGGAACAAAGCTGCAGAAGATGTGGATTATTATAGGATGAAAAGACAAGAAGCCGAAGGTCTTTTTGTTAAAGAAAGAAAAAGGGGGGGACAAAGTCGAGCGCCTTCTCGAGGAAGTGAGAAATAGGAATGAGGCCCTGGCCCGAGAGAATCATTTTTTCCAACTGGATGTGGATCGTTTGACACGAGAGAGAGATGAAGCTCGTTTGGAAAGGTCAACCAATGCTTCTGGGAGGGTTGTGATTGAAAGGTTAGAGGAAAATGTAAAAAATTTGAAGGTTCAGATGGCAGCGCTGAAGAATGTCAACAATGGTTTGGTTACAAAAAATGATGCTTTGGAAAGCAGTTGTAATGATATATGTCTGGAACTTGCTGGAGCTAAGAAGTCGAAAGACTATTTTGCTCGTCTTATTGACGAGTATCGAATAGAACTAGCTAAGAGTGGGACAGTTGCTTCTGAAGATGTTAGGAAGAATGCTTTCGTGCCTCGCTTCTCCAATCAACATGAGGTTTCGGAATATGTGATTTTTAAAGAAAGTAGGGAGCTAACCCAGTTTTACTCTCGCTCTGCTTCTATCGTATCCTTGAGTGAGTTTGATCGTCCCATAATTCTGATGTTTTTCGTTTTTATGTTTTATAGGTATTGAAGCCAATTTGCAGAAGCAGGTTGCTGATGCCATAGCGGCGAGGGACGATGCTTCCAATCAGCTGGTGAATGAGTCCGAGCGGAAGTTGGAGGCTGAAAACAAGGTGAAACAACTTTCCCAAGAACTAGCCGAAGAACGTCAGCGTTGCTCTGCCGATATGAACAGATTTTCTCAAGAACTTGAGCTTGAACGCAAGCGTCGCTCGGAAGAGGTGACGAAGTGCGCCGAGCAACTGTCCGAAGAACGAGAATTCCGCCTTCAATGTCAGGCGAGTGTAAGGAACATGGTGAATGGTTTTGCCCTCCTGCATCATCAGCTAAGACATGGTCAGGCTGTCGAAGAACTTCTTTCCCGGTCTGCTCTAACTACTGCCTTTGCTACTAGTATGGCCTGTCGAAAGCATGGTCGTTCTCTTTTTAGGACCATTGGTATTGAGCCTCCTACTTATAGTCATATTGGTGCGCGTGACTCGGATGCCAGACTTCCTGGTGATAAGTATTTATTTCCTCAGGAGGTATATGTAGCCTTAGATAGGGATGAGCTTCGTAGGAGAGGCTTGCTAGAAAAGTTTTTGAATGGTCCTGGTGATGATGATGATGATGATGATGATGATGATGATGATGATGATTCCAAAGGCGGACATTCGGGGTGTCCTGGTGGTGGTGCCGAGGAGGACTCCAAGGGTGTCCGAACATGGTCCCGAGGAGTGTCCTAGAGACGGTACCGAGGGTTCAAAAAATGATCTCGCAGATGGTGCTGGGGTGAAAATTATCAGTATGGTGGATAATATTTCCCGAAGTCATAAGGGTTCCACTGAGGGGTGTACTGGCAAAGCCCCAGTTATTGTCTTTGATAAGGAGAGTCACTATTTATTTCAAGAGTCTGTTGCGGATTACAGTGAAGAGGAAAGTGAGGAGGAAACTGCGACTGTGTTGGAAATTACTCCTTCGAGGCAAGACCACTCCTGATTTCGAACGTACGAAGATGATATCCGAGTTGACAAAGATCTTATGGAGGAAATGAAGATTTTTGACGATGCCTCCCCTTGTGCTTGACGAAGGTTTTTCAAATGCTTAGTAGCAGTTCTGTTCTGCCTCTTTTGGTTGCGTTCTTCCGAATCATTTGTTTATATATATATATTTTTTGTTGTTGCTTTTCTTGTTCTGTACTAATCATATATATAAAGGATTCGTTTGTTTGTTTCTCCACTCTTTTCTTTTGATGCCCCTCCTCAAGGCTGTTTTTATTTTTCAGAGGAGGTCCCTCGGCTGCATAACTCGCTTGCCATTTTCCGTAAATGCAAGCTAATTAGCTGCCTCAGGGTTCCATCTTCCTCTATAGGTAGATGTTAGTCCCATTTATCGTCCCCTCGACGCCTCAGAAAGTGAGGTCCTCGTGGTCGTTTGGTAGTGGGCGCGAATGTATCATCAGCTTATGTAGCTTTGATTCAAGGCGCTCACCGCTAACGGGGTGTCTTGTGGGTAGAGGACTGTGCCATATAACTCGTAGGGCCCTTACGATTTATATGGTCATCAGCTATGTGCCTGCTGTTCGAGGTCTTTTTATTTTTTGGCGTTTTTTGCCTTGGCGTTACAGCCTTTTTATTTTTGGCGTTTTCTGCCTTGGCGTTAAAGCCTTTTTATTTTGCGACGAGACACTAGGGGAGATATGGCGTCATGGCCAGTTTATTTGTGGCGTTAAAGCCTTTGCAATTATGCCTAGCCAGGTGGGATTTTTTACCCGCCCTGGCAGGATCTGGAGTTTGATTTTGGAAGAAGTTGCATCAAAGGGTGCGATTTTCATTTATTCAATCTTTCCGCGAGTGTTGCTTACATAAAAAGTTGCTTTCTAGGCGAGGTGTTTCATATGCTTCCCTTTCACTGGGGTTTTTAACTTCTGGCCTTCGAGATTGATCAAGCTGTATGTGTCACTCCCAAGTTGCTTTTCTATGAAAAATGGTCCTGCCCAAAAAGGTTCTTGGTGAGTGTTCCTGCCTCCGCTAGGTTCGCTCGATTGTGCCTTCGGAGTCTAGAGGCAGCCTGTTGCTACGAGGAACTGCTCTCTATTGTCGGGACGTTGGTCCTTTTTGCTGCTGCCTGGCCTGGTGCCTTGTTCGCTGTTCGCAGGGCCTGCCATTCTTGCTTCTGTTTCAGCTATGAATTTTTTTATACTTTCATCTGTGATTCTTGGTTGCTTAGCTTGCCCCGAGCATTCTTTGCTACCTTCTTTGGCCTGAATGTCTATTCCGTTGCAGGCACGAGCTTCGGAGGGGTCGCCTGATATTTCCGCGATCCCCTGTGGAGTTGGAAACCTGATCTTTTGATGCAAGGTTGAGGGTACTCCCATGATGCCATGCAACCATGGCCTTTCCACGATAGCGTTATAGGGAGAATCTATGTCAACTACACAAAATAATATTGGTTGCTTTTGTCTTCCCACATGAATTGTTAACATTAGCTCCCCCCGAGGTGTCGATGGTTTTCCATTAAATCCGAATATGTTATACGATGAGGGCACCAAAGCAGCTTTTTTTCCCATCATCTTATCATATGTTTGTCCAAAAAGTATATCGACAGAACTCTCGGGGTCCACGAGTATTCTTGGCATCGCTATTTTTCCCATTTGGAGGGTGATGACCAAAGGGTCGTTGTGTGTTCTTCCCTCGTTGGGGATGTCCGCTGCAGAAAAGAATACGGGTTGCTTTTGCCATTCTTCTAGATGATTCTTCGTGACTACACTGAGTATTTCCTTTCCTTCAAAATCCCTCTTATGGATTCGGTCTGTCTGGATCCCCTCGAGGCCTTTTGTATGTACGATGGAATTACAAACACCGAACCTAGGGATGTCCCTATCGATTGTGATCACGTACGCTTCGTGCTTTAGCTCTTCTTTCAACTATGCTGATTCGGTGGCAGCTTCAGGAGCTCTAGGAGGTGCTTGAATTTTTCCCTGGTGATGAAGAAATAAATTTGGTCTTGCGCCGTAACGCAATCTTCTGTTGTGTGCCCGTAGAATTTGTGAAACTGACAGTAATCTCTTGAGTTCTTCGTGTGCTTTGGTTGATTACCTCTGCTTCTGGGATATCTTATTTCGCTAGCAAATTTGGACTGCTCGATAGTCCGAAGAGCATCCTCGATGGGCACGCAAAGCTTCGGGAGCTTTCTATCGTGAAAGGCAGGGAATCCTGGCTTAGTTGTCCCAAATTTTCTGTTTCCTTGCCCTTGCTGGCTGCTGCCTCCTTCAAATTCTCCTCGAGAGTTGTTTCCTCTGTTATCATTGTATTTTCTATTGTCGTGATATTTGCCATCTCCGAATTTGCCTTCGTTTCCATAGCGACCATTATCCTCTTGTCTTTCTCGCTTCGACGGATCCCCAGGTTGGGTATTCATTGTTTGACTTCGTTCTTCGAGCGATAAATTGTTTATTGAGTGGACTTGTTTCAAATTGGTTTCCTTCCCCAAGGTTGCTTGTTCTTTAATTTCTTCCAAGGTAATTCGCTCCTTCTGATATTTTCGGAGATCTTGCAGCGTTTCGAGGTTCTTGGAGAAGAGCCTATCATACAAAGGATGGTTTTTATCAAGAGCGTTGAGGAATGCTCGTACTTTGTCCTTTTCTGTAGCGTCGTTTCCCACCTCTACGCACTGTTCAGTCCATCTGTCTGTCAGACTCTTGGTAGACTCTCCTGGTCGCACCCTGATGCTGAATAATTTTTCCACTCCTGGCTTGGAGGAGTTGTTGTATAAGAAGTGTAGTATGAAGACTTTGGACAGCTCCTCGAAGAACGAGATCGAGCTGGCTGTGAGGTTGTCATACCAAGCGAGGGCTTCTCCCTTCAAGCTGGAAGGGAAATATTTACAGAGCACTTCGTCTCTATCAGCGTAAGCTAAAAAGACTCGGAGGTACATTTTGATATGCAAGGTCGGGTCTCCTGAGCCGTCAAAGATTGATGTGAAGGTGGGCATAGTGCACTTTATAGGAATCGCCTTGGAGAGGATTTCTGGGCTTAGGGGTGAGCGGTTGACATCATTCATTGCTTGCGTGAGTTTAATCCTGTCGCTTGATTGGATCCTGTTGTCGAAGAGTACTGCTCGGAGCGTCTTGATCTGGTCCAACATTACTTGTTGTAGTGCCCTAGCTTCGGCGTCTTTCTTTGTTTGGTTATCTTCGCTGAATATCTGTACGTTTCTTTCCTTTGGGTGTATACCCGGTTCGGTCCTTTTACTTGATATTGTGATTCCATGGCCTTGGCTGGCGCCCTTGGTCTTGATGTATGCAGAGTGTCCTTTTGATTGAGATACATTGTTTGGACGAGAGTGTCCTTCGCTGTTACCTTTGTAGTTTGATGCTGATTTTTCTGCCACCTTTTTATTTGCCTCGGCTAGCTGCTTTTTTAACTTTTTTATCTTTCTGTTTTTCAAGACTAACTTTCTGAACCTTACAGCTCTCGTCGTATCTTCTTCGGTTGGTTGGTGTGAAGGTGTGTCTTTGCTAGGAACAACCACTTCATCTTCATCTTCATCATTTTCTCCATCTTCTTCTTGCACTTGCTGTTGAGGTAGCTCGTCAGCCTCTGGGAATCCTTCTCCCTCTGGGCCTAAGTCCTCTATATGGACTTCGTCTTCGTTTACTTGTTCTCTGTGTTGGACTGTGCTTGCCGCTACCTCGGGTGTCAACCCCTTACTTGTCGAAAATCTGGTGTAATGATGCCTCGAGGAGCCGGTCCCTTGCCTCGAAGATCCCACTCGTTGCTTCGGAGCCTGATCAGATTTCGAAGCCATTCTGGTTGTGACCTGTCAGAAGACAAAAAACCCGTGAGGTCCAAGGCGGCTGCTGCAGTGTACTATGTCTGCCATGTAGGTATGTACGTTGCAACGGTTTTTATCGTGCGAGTTTTTAGCGTAAGTCGTATTCGTTCTTTTAGATACATCCTAACTATATATTTTGTCTTTTAGCCAAACTATCTTTTTCAACGATTCCTTCGTAAAGTTTTATTTCTAAGTATATCAGAGATCTTGCAAACCCTAAAAGCAAGTCTAAAGATTTTCACAATCGTTTTCTCATAGCTGGTCCTAATTTTAAGACATATATTATGAAAGTAAATTATCATGCTTGAAATGGATTTCATCATGTCAAGGTTTGAAACCCTTTGACGTTGATCTGACCATTTGATGATTTGCTCGTAAAACCCTTGAACATGCTAAAGTTTTTAAGGATCTTTAGACGTTTAAGGTATTGGAGCGTTTTTAAAGAACAAGTTTTGAAAATCCAAAAAATGAGAAAGTTTATGAAAAATTTGAAAACCCGAAAATTCACAGGCACACCCTAAGTTGTTTTAATCAATCCCTGTTTCTAGCGTCAAACTGTATGAGTATAAAATCTGCATAGGTGCATCATGTTTTATAGCCCTCAGATCTCGAACTCACACACACAGTTACTTAACATTACTCAAGGTACGAAGACCTCAAGAACAATACCGAAGACATGTAAATGACCCATTAATCGAAAGATAAAGTGTAAAGTGTGTTATATTTCTGGTTTACTACTACATGGATATGATCCTAAGGAGCTAGAGGAGATACAAACCTAATCCCTCTCTCGCCACTTAGGTTACACCAAAAATCCAACCCTTACAATGTTTTCCAAGCTCGCCTTATATAGGCCGAGCTTGGGTGGTTTACAACTAATAAGACAATTGACTCAATCGTGGTGGTGTAAGTCCTTGTCGAGTAAGGCGGTTCCTTCGGCGGTACTCCGAAGATGGTTCTGGGGCTTCGGTCCTTTGAGGCAGGGTCTGAATCCCTTTCTTCTAATTCTTTACTTGGTGTCCTCGGTCTCATCTTTCTTTGGTTTGATCCCGAAGCTTCGCTACTTCTTCCTTTGGTGTGGTCTTGCTTCTTGGATCTCTGACACGTGTCCCGAGGGGTTTTACCCTCCACACAAACAGATTTGGTACAAAATTGTCTCGGTTTGCGTGCTACAGAACAAATCTGGCTCCACTTTTGGTCTGCGTTCCAGGACTGACAGAATTTCTCATGGACGTTTTAAGTGCATTTTGTTTGCGAATTTGTTCGTATATATGTCCAAAAATTTATAACTCTTCAATTATAACCTCCATCTTGAAAATGGACAACAAACTCATGTTGATTTTCTGCTCCATTAGGACATTCTCGACAAAGATGTTATGATTCTTTTCACCTTTAGTGGTCATAGTTGTCTGCCCAAAGAGGGCAAAAATTGATTCAGATAGACTATCAAAATATTGGGACACATCAACGATTTAACATTAATATAAACTCTTATTAATGAATGTGCATGCAGTTATTCGTGTTCGTGAACTGGAACGGTTCAAAAACCGTTCATTTATAAGATAAGTCTTAAACCTTATCATATTGGTGCTAAGAGTCTTTGTTAATTCGAAAACTCCCTGGAGATTTGTTTATAAAGAAATAACAAATTCTCTCATAACTCCAATCAAACTCTTCAATGGACATGGGAAAACCTCTTGATATCAGCATTCCTATCAAGGAACCATGAAATCAAAATGATCATTTGAAACCATCTGTTAACAAAGGAAATAAACCTTGGTTTAAGAAGACAAAGAAAAATGAATCTGGAAAAGCTGAGTCTCATTCCCAGAAAAGTCAAAGGATCACATCTATTCTCAAGCAATGCAATGAAACAAAAAGAGAAGTGAGATCCCTTGCGGAGGTGTTTACAAAAACTCTTCAAGTTCAAGAAGATCTTGTAAAACAACAAGAAGAGCTTATGAAGGAAGCTACAGGGTCAAAAGTGACTAAACCCTATGCTCCTATGCCTATGAATGAAGATCAAGATAATTTGCGAGAACTTCGTCATGTCTTCCTTCGTAGATTAGAATAGGTGTTTCCTTGTGAGAACTTGTACTTACTTTTGCCTAAAGAGTATAAACTATATTTAAAGCTAGTATTTTTTTCATGCTTTTTAATAGAAGAATATATTCGAAGATATCTTCCGGTTATATTTTCTAGATTATGTTGACACTATTAACACATTTGCAATTAAGAAAATTATTCTAATGAGTGAGAATAATCTAAAATCCAATTACTTAGCATAGTAATTAGATAAAGAATATTCCAAAAAATATATTTTTCACTTAAATGCCAATTTCTGAACACACCTTTATACTTGATATTCTTTGCACAAATAACTTATTCTCATTCAAGTTTGTCATTAATGAAGATAATCTATGATCTACACCATTTTAATATTTTAGAAATCCCACTAGGTTTACTACCATATTTAGCTATTCGCAAGTTGTACTTTGCTAAATAAGTAACTACTTATATGCATCCTAATAAGAAAGGAAAACATACAAATACTCATATGCTAAGGGCAAAATATGAAAATGAATCTCAAATATTAATCTTTTCCTAAGTTAGCATAATGAAAACAATAGCTTTAAAAGATTGTCACTAGCTTGCTTCAGATACATACACTTGATAATTCAAGATGATAACAGCTAGGTAGAACCGTGATCGTGTTATAACAACTCTAACAGTCAAAGATGACTAAGTAAGTCACATGGGAGATCTACTTTTTTAGTATGGAAGGAAACAATCTAAACATGAAAGAAATCATATTCCCATTGTTAATTTCGATTAGGTAATTCATTTATGAACAACTAATCATTTTTTAAGAAAGTACTATAATAGAGGCAAACGCTTACATTGTTTCGCTCACAACTTCTTTCTTTTATATCCAAATCGAGTGATTTTTGGCTTGTAATTAGAATCGTCTACTTAAGAGATAGTAGAGAAGTGCCAAAACATAATACTTGTTTTCACTTTTCAAGCCTTCATCTTGGATTTTTCGAAAACTATGCAGAGACAAGTCTTGTTGGTTTTATCTTCGACGTTTTGATCATCTTTAATGATCAAGTTTCTCACACTAAAGTCACAGGCATAAGCTTTATGTTATGTTTCTTTGAAAGAAAAATTGTGTGTGCCTTTAGATAACTAATGAGCGTCTGTTTGAATTATAATATGTCTCCTTCATTTGTTCTTTAGTCTTTTTAAATTCTTTAAGGGTTTCCAAAGTATTTTGTCTCGTACCATACATCTTAAGTCTTACCTAATGAAGGCGAATTTAGTAAGCATGTTCAGGCGGTGATGTACAAACTAGCCAATGAAAACTAACAATCGAAAATACTGATAGATAAAAGAAACAACACTATTTGAGCTTAAGGTTCTACTATTATTGCTTAACACCAAACTAAGAGGAATGTTGTCGAAAATCTTAGTGCCAAATGACCAGTTGAATAAGAGACACTTGACTTCATCTAAAGCTTACATTTAACTTAAAAAGTGTTATGATTCCATATACACTTGTGAGGAAACCTAATAAAGCCCTCAAGCTCAATTGCACTATAACAATAACAACAAAAAAAAAAACAAAAAAAAAAAACATAAAAAAGGGTAATTTATCTACGCATGCGTTCTATGGATCCATTCGTATCTTTTAACCCTAGATAGAAAATAGTTTTATTTTATCTACTCACTCATAATATAATTCATATTATGGACGGCCACTACCGTAAATAAAATTTATTTTTTAGCCTCTAAAGTTTAAGTGCTTTTGGCAATCCATCCACTTAAGGGTTAAGTGTCACACGTGTGTCATACACTTTCTTTTAGCCTTTCAACTAGGCATGTTTTTCAAATATATGGACGTGTCGATATAATAAGTTTATTGCCTCTATTGTGGTGTATATGTTCGCGGTAAGCTTTAAGAACTCATAAGTTTCATGAATCTCCCATACACTTGACGGAAGAACCATGCTAATTTTATGATAGTAAATGGAGTTTGTTTTCTTAGCTATATCAATTAGTTTCGTCAATAAATATGAAAAATTTGAAGATGGATTGTTGAGACCTTTCAAAGACTAACATGTGGTGGAAGAGGAAGTCTTGAGATGGTTGAGTTGTTACTGAATGCCAATACTGATGCTCCAACATTTAAAGATGCATCTCAAAGAACACCTTTACATTTTGCAGCGATGAACGATCGTATCGATGTCATGGAATTACTATTGAAGAAAGACTACCCCAAGCAATCAGCCTCAAGAATGATGTCAATGGAGAAAGTACTCTTCATTTTTGTCTTAAAAGTAACAGTAGCTTTGAGACTTTCGAACTATTGGTAGATAAGTTAGCACTTACAAGGACTTCAAAAACATATGTTGTTATCAACTTGAAGGACAATGATGGGTTAACAGTTCTAAATCTTGTTGCAAGATTGGGCAAAACCGAGGTACATTTAAATTCATATACATGAGTATTATTACTTGAGGTGCAGAGCTTGTGTATTCTTGTACATATAAATTCTTAGCTTGTGTATTCTTATCTTGTGTTCGCAGATTGTTCAGTATGCTGGAGAGCAGTAATTTGGAAACTGAAATTACTCCCGCTGACCATGCTACAGCCTTAGATGAGTATTTACCAACTATGAAATAACTCTCGCTGACCATGTCGAAAAGTCTTTGAAAACGCAATATTAATGTATAGATATCTGAATAAATAATCTAATTGAATATATAATAAACAAAGTAATTGATTAATTGTTTTTCCTGAATTATTTACTATTATTTTCATGTAAATAAATAATAACTAGAAAACGAAAAAGATTTTTATTATACAATTGTATTATTGGAATTTTGGTTAGGGATTCTGCAATTAACAGTGCAAATACATTGTATCTTTTAACAAATTTTGGAGTTGTGAAGGTTCAAATTGTTGTTGGTATAAGAAATCAAGACTTATTAAGAACTGACTTGGAAGAGGTGTCTGTTAACCTCGGTCTCATGAAACTTTAAGTCAATCAACTTCTTAATGATGAGGTTTTTTCCTGAAAAATCTTTCGGTTTTGTTGAAAATAAATACATGGATTTGGATACCACTGATGATTCAACAAACCATATCCCAAGGGATAACGATGGAGTTTATGATATTTTTTTTTTATTTTTTTTATGTTTAGTTAAAAATTTTCAAGACTTTGTCTTCTTTTTCTTCTGGGTAAAATTACGTTCGAAGTAGTTTATCAATGGTTTTTAGTTTTGCTTGCATTAAATACTTTCATGTCTTCTAACTTATCAATATCAATGAAGTTTATTTAGATAAATCGCTTTATCGGTGATGATTGCAATATTTTATCTTCTTGATTATCATTTTGATGTATTACTTACCATGAAATTGTGATAACTTGCCTTTTTTTTCTCGTTGTCGAATTATAATGTTTATCAAAAATAATCCTTGTGACTCTTAAGTTGAACGTCTCAAGAGGAGAAATTATGATGGAGGATTACTAAATCCACTTGTAAATTTGATGATTCTAAAATAAAAATCTTTTTCTTTGTAAAAGTTGTGTTTTGTTGTTTTATTTTGAGAATGAGATCACATGGGCGAGAGTTCTTATTGAACTTGTGCTTAATTGTTATATCTTTTTGGGGAATGTGATTGTGGAATTTAGGAGATAATTGTACCTCAATCTTTTCATGTTGAAGAAACCGAGTTACGAAGGATAGTAGAATAATGAATGTTTGGGAGGGGGTTGGTGAATGAGGATATCAATTTTTGCATTTATCATCAAGTATAACAAATGAGGCATGTAAAGACCAAGAGGGGAAGAACCTATCAACATATAGTAGTAGCATCACATTATGTTTGTTATGGGGTTAAAAGTTGGTTTGAAGGTATTACTCGATTGCAATAACAACTCTGACTGATTTGATATTTGTCCATGTAAACTCAAAATGTGGAGTTTACTAAAGTTGTTAGCTAAAGAAGTTAGGGTCAAGTGAGAAAAGTCCAAAGGAATTAGTGTATTCGTGTATGAAGTTCCCGAACTCCAATTCACGCTTGAGTTCGCAAACCATGTTGTGATTGGAAGTTCCTGAACTCCAAAATACACTTGAGCTTGCGGGCCATTATTTTGAGTTTGCAAAACATATTGTGTTTAGAAGATCGTGAGTTGAAAACTTATTCGCGAACCATTATTTTGAGTTCGCAGACCATGTTGAGTTTCGAAGTTTTTTGAGCTCCAAACTCACACTGTGATCACGAACCCAATATGACAGTTTTCGAACCACAATGCAAAGCCATGAACCATGTTTAGGGAACTGGTACACATTCTTTCTTTGTACGTCAAGGCATACTTTTCCCGCATTAGGATGTAAGTATTTTATGAAAAAGCAGGGGTACCGAAATACAACCAACTTTTCGTTTGGGCTCGTGAGTCTTATGGCAAGATATTGACGATCTCAAAAATCAATATCCAAAATCTGATAACCGGAGTTGGGATCACAAGTGATCAGTCCAAACTCAAGACAAGTCTTGGTAAATCCCCTGGATGGATTATGGACCAACTCGACGGTTTGTTTTTACCTGCAAAAACAAGTGTACCGTCTCTGGGTACTTTCGTAGTGCTCGGAGATCAAAGTCGAACAAGGCAAGCCTAAACCAAGGATGGCCGTTCCCACCTTGCTTCGGTCACAGAGAGGATAGAGGTTAGTCTAGGGAGGGAAACAGCGAAGAAACTTGAGATCAGGTTGAGGATGTGTTTTGGGTGTGAGAGTTCAAGATCTCCGTCGTGAAGTCGACTGGAAATCTCCAAGGCTAGAACGTATTTCGATTCTCAGGTGTTTTCTCTGAGGCTCTTGGTTGTTTCTGTGTATTCTGAACGTTTCTGATGTTCTTAATGTTCCGCCTTGGAAAATAGAGGAAGCCTCTATTTATAGTTTGGACTCACCCTGATCTCTCGATAGAGAAGGTGGACGTCGTGGAAGAGTGGAGGAGTGGAGGACATGCGTTGGTTTCCGTAACTGCCTGAGTTGTAGGAACATGCCCACTCGTGCCATCTTCTCGTAACTGCCCACTATCTCCATCAAATTCTTTCAACTGCCGTAGACCGCCAGACCAATATCCCTAAAGTTATCCCCCCGTGTGATGTTTTGATATCTCGAGCGAGTGATACGCGGATATCGCGTAGTTGAGTTGAGTAGAGTAGGTTTGTACGACTGATTGTCGTGACCAACATGATGTAGTGTCTCCTGGACACAAGTATAGGAGTGGCCTTGGTCTTTGGCCAAGGCCATAAGTGCTTGATGGCGCTTTGGCGCTAGTTAAGGTGGCGCCACGGCCTTGGTCTTTGGCCAAGGCCAAATTGAAAGTGCATCTTTGACACTAGTTATGGTGGCGCCATGGCCTTGGTCTTTGGCCAAGGCCAAATTGAAACTGCGTGTTTGGCGCTAATGATGGTGGCGCCATGGCTCATGGCGCCACGGCCTTGGCCTTTGGCCAAGGCCAGCTCATAACATGTTTCCGGCGCGAGTTATGGTGGCGCCATGAGTCATGGCGCCACGGCCTTGGCCTTTGGCCAAGGCCAGCTCATAACGTGTTTCTGGCGGGAGTTATGGTGGCGCCACGGCCTTGGCCTTTGGCCAAGGCCAGTTCATAATGTGTTTTGACGTTGGATGTGGGGGCGCCATGGCTCATGGCGCCACGGCCCTGGCCTTTGGCCAAGGCTTATCTTGTTGTGGCGCCATGGATCATGGCGCCACGGCCTTGGCCTATGGCCAAGGCTAGCCTGTTTGCGGCCATGCTCTTTGTAGGTTTGTGGCGTTTTCCGCCATGGCCTTGGCTTCTTGGCCAATGCTGAATTTTGTGAATCCATGGTGACTCATGGTTTGTGGTGCCATGCTATGTGGCTTTTATGGCTTTGGCGTCTGGCCAAGGTCGACTTTGGGGCAGCCTGTGCCTTAGTCGTGGTGTGAGTGCCTATGCTACGACACACCTGAGGTCATGGCGTGTTTATCCATGGTATGCTAGACCTTCCTGAACTTGGGATTAGGTCTGCTTAGGCCTATTTAGGCTGGTGTATGCTTCTCAGGGAGCTCCGGACCGGCCTGGAGCTCCAATATTCCTGAGGTTTGCACCGAGACTCGTATGTTGAGTCATTTTTAAGAGGAAATCCATGAGGATACGTCTCTGTTGATTCTTCACCGTGTACCATCAAGCGAGGTCTGGCTCTGAGCTGATCGATGGGTTTAATATGTTGGTGAGATCATTAGTACTGCTCTATGATATTACCCTCCCCACCGGAGTTATAAGAGAGAGCTCATAGAGAGTTTGTTCGGCTCATGGAATGAGTTGCATTCTGAGCTATAGAAATAAGCCTGAATAGGCGACTGCCTTTAGTAAGACATGGTTTCGAGAGTGTTTTGACAATCTTGTCCCTCTCTCATTTTCCACCATCTACACGGTTATAAATAACGTATTTCTTGTGTTTGCTTTAATTATATAATCAGAGATATAATGCGGAAAGTAAAGCACACAAGACACCAGAGATTTTTTAACGAGGTTCTGAGGTTGAATACCGCACAGTACTAACTGTCTACAAACACTACCTACTATAAGAGTTCGGTCTGGGATGTAGCAGAGACCAACTCTAACCCTCCAAGTGAATTGCTATTGTCGCACTCCTTACGTCTCTAGATCCCCCATAGATCGTCGCACACTTGAATCCCCTAACTGACGTCCTTTATAGGCCTAGGAGTTACTTTAACCAATGTTAAAGGTTTATGTCAACAATTCCGGCTTTGCAACCTCAATTATCAACTGTATGTTTCGAACTGTCCTCTTCAGTTTAACATACATAAAGTGACTTCCTTCGGATTGCTTCAGGTCATACAGAAATCTACTTACAAGTGGGGGCTGACAAGTAAAACCAAGTAAATTATGCCCAACGTGTCTCTACCTTAGCTTTTAAAATCACTTAAGAGACTTATCCAACTGAAGCTAACTAGGTCTTACAACACCGTGTGCAGCCGTACGTTGCTTCCTTAAACCTTGTATGTAACGTATCAGTTCTTGAATGGCCTTATTGCAGAAGAGAAGGCCGTAGAATAGACAAGAACGTAATCAAGTTATCAAGGTTACAGGTGTTGATGGTGGTTTTTGGCGAGGAGGTCACAAGAGTAATTTCGCATCAATTTCTGGCGTCCTGGAATAGCTCGAGATAAGGTATGAATTTATTTTATGATAGGGATAAGATATTTAATTACCATTAGCTGTATTTTGATATCTCACGACCCTAGCCTAGTAGCATGGTCCATATCCCTAGCCTATACGTAAAAATACCTACGCATGCGCGTTAGCCTAGCCCATGCTCGAGCCAAACCCTGGCCAATTCACGCCACTAGCATTTGGATATGCACGGCCAATCCTTGGCCTGATGGTGGGTATCCACGGCCATCTCCTTGGCCAAGCTTGGATGCCCACGCCATTTCTTTGGCTAAGCTTTGGGTATCCACGACCATGCCTTGGCCTAGTTTTGGATGCCCACGCCATTAGCTTGGCCTAGCTTTGGGTATCCACGGCATTAGCTTGCCCTGATTTTGGATGCCCACGTCATTGGCTTGGCCTAGCTTTGGATGCCCACGCCATTAGCTTGGCTTAACTTTGGGTATCCACATCTTTTGCCTCGCCTAACCCCTGGAGGCCCATGGCCATTCCTTGCGCTCACACTCACGGCCACGCCTTGGCCTAATCCTTATCCTCACGGCCACGCCTTGGCCTAATCCTTATCTTCACGCCATACCTAAGCCTAATCTTTATCCACGGCAATACCTAAGCCTAACCCTTATCCTCATGCTCACGCCCCATTCCCTTGGAGGCCCACGGCCAATCCCTGCCTTAGCTTTGGATATCCATGCCATTAGCTTGCCCTAGTTTTGGATATTCATGTCATTAGCTTGCCTTGGCACTTGGGTGCCCACGCCACCTCCTTGGCCTGATTATGGGTACCCACGCTATTGCTTTGGCCTAATTTTGGAGCTTTACGGCTATGCCTTGGCCAAATCTTGGAGGCCCAAAGTCGTGCCTTGGCCAAACATTGGAGGCCTTACGGTTTTCCCTTGCTTGTACTCATGAAGGTCCATGGCCTTCTTCTCTCTCACGGCTATCATTGCCCCCTTGGAGCTAGAGTATATCTTTCTCTAGCCTCCCCTCTATTTATGGGTCCCACTGATCCAAATCCTAGAGGATTATGGATTTTATTTAGTCCATAATACTCTAGTTTCCTAATCGAGTTCGGAAATCTGGCAGCTCACGTATTTCTTCATTGGGCGATTTTTACAGCCCAATCTGTGAAGAATTAGGAGGCGCTTCCTTCACGAAAGTTTTTCCTCTGTGAGTTTCCTATAACATACTAAAAATTCGGAATTTTATCAAATATAGGCTGGCCTGGGCGATTTTATGAATGGATAACATGCAAGCTGTTCAGAAATCCGAAAATAACATAAATGTTATGGCTTATCTTTTGCGCCCTATGCCTAACTTCCCAATAAGATTATTATGCCATGTAACATGGCTTATTATAATTATTGTGGCCTATCTTTAGGTCTTATATTGGCAATGCTTATGCATTCTTGATGATGGCTACGCTGTGATAGCATCATTCGTCTGTTTTTCCTGATTATGGACTTGCTTCTATGAATCAGTGCTATAATTCTTAATCATGGCTCATGGCTATGACTTGTATTATTTTGGACATTCATATGTCTTCATTACTCAGAGAATTGGTGCATTACATGCCACAAGCCAATTTCTCATATTTATGGCAAATCGAAAGTCGTATTTATTTGACT
Organism: Papaver nudicaule; assembly: GCA_023529015.1. Lineage (NCBI taxonomy): Eukaryota > Viridiplantae > Streptophyta > Magnoliopsida > Ranunculales > Papaveraceae > Papaver > Papaver nudicaule. The sequence goes on from JAJJMA010001831.1 coordinate 62,738, forward strand.
ATTGCCACAGAGAGTTGCTGAAATCCTCTCAGTCTAATTGGCGATTGCATAGCTCAATCCTTAGACTTATCTTATCTTATCTAAATGGCGGTTGCTAGCTCAACCCTTAGGTTTATCTTATTGGTTTAAATGGCGATTGCCCGGCTCAATCCTTAGACCAAATCTTAAAGAGATATTCAAGGTTATCGCTTAAATCTCTATCTTATCGCAAAGTCCTAAGTTTACCAGTAATTGGTACGACTTGCATCTAGTCATCTTTGACTTAACAAATATTTAACAAATCTTACGAGAATCAAGATTAGTTACATGGGGGGATATTCTTTGAGGAAATTGAACAATCACCCCTCCTTTTGATGGGCCTTCGCAATCACCCTTGCAGGGTTAAATTTTAAATCCTCCAAAATTGAATATATTCGTAATCCCAAAATTGCCCAAGGTTCCTCAGAAGAAAACGAAACATTTCTTCTTCAGATTCAGATTTACAATTTCACAATCTCTCTTCTCCCTTTCCTCCTATTTTAGCCACCACCATCTACAAAATCACCACCGTCACGGTTACCACCCCCACCCCCACTAACTTCACCACCGTTTGAAGGAAACAATTAGTTCCTTCTCATTTTCAGATCTGGAACTCTCTTTTTCTCCATCTCCGCCTCTTTCAACAACCACCACCACCACCATTTCTCTACCGTCGCGACCGCTACCGTTTCTCCACCGTCATCACCATCGTTTCTCTACCTTCTGTGATTCAATACAACAAAAAATAATTTGAAGAATTCATCTTCAAAAACGACTAGACAGGTAAGTTTCGTCTACCAATTTCAGATCTAATCAAAAACAAAGAAAAACCTAGCTCTTATTATGTATTTTTGATCTCTAATGATGTTGGTTAACAGGGAAAAGATAACATGAAGTTTCGATAAGAGGAGGACAAGATAAAAACGATGGTGGTGGCGGAGGTGGTTTGTCTCTTTCTTCTTTTTTTAATTTCGTTTTGACGATAATGGTGGCAGTGGTGGAATATTGTACCAAATAAAATTAGTTGATGATGGTGGTGGTGGCGGTTTATGGACAACATGAACTACTAATTAATGTTTAATTTGTTTGTAATTGTTGATTTTGTTTGTAGATTGAGAACATGAAATGGGGTTGCAATCCATATAACATCAACTGACTGGATGAGAACATGAACTGGGGTTGCAATCTATCTAACATCTCGTGATGGTAAGAATTATCCCTCTGCTTCTCCATCTCTTCGCAAACAGGTGAGTAAATTCATCAAATTTTTATTGATCTGTTTTGGTAATTGAACTTTTTTGAGGCAATTATGATTATGTGAAAATAAGAGAAAATGGAAATTAGGGCTTTTTTTTTTGTATGATTTAGGGTTTAAATTTATGATATTTAGATGTAATTGTGTGGAATTGAATGAGAATTTGGTATTGGGGTTGAAAAAGTATACACTTTTAGGATATAGGTGGTGGTTTTTACTAGTTAGAGTGGTTTCTATGATAGATGGTGGTGGTGGGAATAGTAGTTAGATGGAGGCTCTGTGACGGTGGTGCCCAACACATAGGGTTGTTAGGTTGAGGTGACCATGGTGATTGGATAAGAGGTGGCGTACGTGTGAGTCTTATTAGTAATAAAATTTATGAAATTTTCTATGACAACTGGAACTTGAACTGCATCGATTTAAGCATGTGATGGTGGTTATGACATGGTGGTTAGATACAGAGGAGGTAGTAGGTGATTAAATGATGTGCTTTGTCAGGTTTGCTTTTTAGAACCCAGTTTTTGAAGTTCATTCTTGTTTTTAGTCTGTATCATTCAAACTTTTAATTTTTTGAAGTATTATACACTATGCAAAGATTGTGCACTGCAGTAGTCTTTGAATGGTTAGTTGAAAATGTTGATTTGTATGTATGTTTTGTAGGTCACACTATAGGAACTAATATGCTCATTCTTCTCAAATAATGAATGCTCTGGTTTTTGCTCGAGTAATCCAGGCTAAAGTAGCATAAAAGATGGATATGATTTGACTTGATATATAATCTGTTCAGTGGTTGTTAGTTAGCACATTTATTTGTTTCTAAAATCAAGTTGTTCTCTAATGCACTAACGCATTATACATTTTCGAATTCACATTATATATTTTGCGGGTGTTTTTTTTTCGTCGTTTGGTGTGATTCATACAGCCTACTTATATCTTTGGATCGTTTTCTATTTAGATTGGCCTGGATTGTTCTAAATATCCTTATTGGTCCTTGAAGATGGAAGAAAGTTCATAGGTGCCGTTTTAGTTGGGGCGGATGGACTATGGTCGAAGGTATAATCTTTCCTAACTATCAAATGTTGAGTTTAGTAGGCAATATACACATCCAGATGTAACAGATTTCCAGGTACTCTTTGTGTCTTGCCACTGTATTTTTTTCTTTTTGCAATAAATGATGATTTTAACCATGGGTGACTTGAATCACACACAAATAATAAATCTGCACTCATATGCAACTTTCTTCTCTTCTAAAGCCTAAACAACATTAGTCTGTAGAAACTGACATTAAGTAAAGAATCCACTACTTGCTCTAAATCTAATACGTAGTTTGTCATTCGGTAGATCTGAATGCCATTACTTATGAGATGAATACTAAAATAAAACGATTAGATTTTGCTGCATATATAGCTATCTATATAAGAATCTGTGGTGCAATGGTAGCACAACTGACTCTACGTCAGAGGATGCGTGTTCGAGTCACGCTGGGTTCACTCGTTCGTATCAACTTGCCAACTTAACACCAGATTTTGTGTAAAGTTGCCAACTTTACACTGCACTTTGTTTCAAGTTGCCAACTTTACACAAAATCACAGTCTAGGAATTCTCCTGTCTAGCGATTTTTTGTGTAAAGTTGCCAACTTTACACTGCACTTTGTTTCAAGTTGCCAACTTTACACAAAATCAAAGTCTAGGAATTCTCCTGGCTAGCAACTTTTTGTGTAAAGTTGCCAACTTTACACTGCACTTTGTTTCAAGTTGCCAACTTTACACAAAATCAAAGTCTAGGAATTCTCTTGGCTAGCAACTTTTTGTGTAAAGTTGCCAACTATACACTGCACTTTGTTTCAAGTTGCCAACTTTACATCCGTTTTGTGTCAAGTTGCCAACTTGACACTAAGTTTTTACTGGTGGTGGAAGTGGTGGTGGAGATGGTTTGGTGGTGGTGGCGGCGGTATAATGGTGTGGTGGCGGCGGTATAATGGTGGTAGTGGTGGTGGTGGTAGGAGGTGTTGGTAGTGCGGAAGTGGTGGTGGCAATGAGATGGTGATGGCGGAGGTGGTTGTAGAAGGTGGTTGGGGTGTTTGTGGTGGTGGAGGTTGTGTTGGTGGTGGCAATAGAAATGACGATGGCGCATTGGTGGTGGCAGAGATGATTGTGGCGTCGTAGTGGCAGCGATGAGATGATGGTGGTAGCGGTGGTGAGGTGGTTGAGGTGGTGGTAGAAGGTAATTCGGTGGTGGTTTTGGTGGCGGAGGTTGTGTTTGTGGTGGTGGAGGTTGTGTTGACGGTGGAGGCTGAAAAGAAACTCAATTAATGAGTATTAATTGGGTACACTTATAGTGAGGGTATTATAGTAATGTTATAAGCTTAAAAAACAAGGAGGGGTGATTATAAAACTATGGAGGGGTGATTGTGAAGGGGTGAATTTTTAGGGGCGTTTAATTAATCTTCCCGATATTCTTTAGGGTTTTGGTTTGGCGGTCTACGGCACGTGTGATTGCAACGGCTCAATCACTTAACGAGAAAGAAAACTAAGTCGTGTGAACGTTGCTGAAAAGAGGTGGGCGGTTTGTTCTTCCCTAATATTAGGCGCAAGACTTGCCCCACTTATTCCACACTCCCACTCTTCCACTTCTTCCACTTCTTACGAGATCAGTTGGAGTTATATTGCTATAAATAGGTCACTCGACCAGTTTGAAAAAACAGAACAAACAAGTTCAACAGTTTAATTTAGTGCAAGTATAATCAAGTCTATCTTATCGATAATTGATTAACTCTTCTCATTCAGCATTCAATATCTAGTGAGACTGAATATCCATCCTTATCTAGCAATTTAATCATCAACATCAAAGAAATTATAGCAATTCTCTGATCTCATCTTTCTCTGCTTCCCTCCCTAAACCAACCCTATATCCTCTTCTTGTAACTCGAACGGCCATTTCTTGGTTTAGGCGAGTCTTGTTCGATCTTGACCTCTCGAATTCCATTACAATCTTTTATTACATCATCACACTTCACACTTTACCCCTCAGATTCTCTTTATTGTTTTACACCTAAAACAACAGGTTAATCAGATAACAACCACAGAGGTACGTTATCGCCTACCTCTGCTTCCCAACTCTCAAGAGAAGTCTTTATAGTCGTTAGGTAAATCCCTCAGAGGAACTGCTACCTAATAGAGGATGACTACCACAACAAGCTTACACCGAAGTACAAAGAGTTTACGATCAATTCCACGGAGAAACTTCACGTATGCTTGATGCTTGTGGTTTTCGTTCTTTAATTCTCTATTTATAGCTCTCAATAAGATAGGTTGCTTTGAGATAAAGCAATATATTCCTTGTGCTAAGTGCCCGTGTAAACGTGCCCGTTACTTGGCTTGCACACAAAGAAACCCTAGGTTAATCTCAATTGGAATTTTTTAAACTATTATCAGCCAAGTGGTTTGTTAGCTCAACCACTTCAAGATAGAAATCCAATAACCATGAGACCACCTTTATCTTATTGACTCATTGAGATTCGTTAGATGGACCACTGAAGATATTCAGATAAGCACAAGTCCAATAAAGATATAAGGAGTTATCTGTTAAAACCCGCGTGAAAATCCCGCAGAATATTCACCAGATGGTTCGCGAACCGTCCAGGTCTGAAATCAAGGTCAAATACACTGAATCTATCGTTCACGTACATGTACATATCAACGTTTTGGAACTCAGGAGGAAATTCTGGAGTCACTGTTCACGAACCGGTTTGTGAACCGCAGAGTTTCAGATTAGGGTTCCAACTGAATCCGCTGGAAGTTTTGGGCTGTGTGATACGCCCTCAGCTATAATTCATGGACTCTGCTCTAGAGTACTCCGTTAGATTCACCCAATTTTCTTACATGTGATTTGCAAGCAAACCGTTGCACTGGAAAGTGTATTGAATCTATCTCATGTATCTTGTAACTTAGTATGGTGGGAACACATACCAACATAACTCATGTTTATGTAGACAAGAGTACAATCTCAATCGCTATTAGTATCTCTACTAAAGTAGCCGACTATTTCGAAGGATAAAATAAGTAGAATAGAAGAAATTCCATAAATGTTACAACTCCTACTAACTTTTGTCGATGAAGAATATTTGATGTCTTCTTTATAATCTTTGTCTTCGTCTTCAAGGTCTCTACTACTTTTTCTATATTCCAATTCCGAAATCTAAACTCTAGTAGGCTAAATCAAGAATTGTGCTTTGATACCTAATACTGACAGTTATCTTGACATACCAACGCTAGTGGGTTTGACCAGACAATGCCCTAACAATCTCCTCCTTTGTCAATTTTAGTGACAAAACCAATATTACATATGGATTCAAAAGATATCTATTCTATTATATAAAGGGAACACCCCTTAATGAAGCTGTAAAATTTTTAGACCATTTTGTCCCTATTCTTATTAAATAAATACTCATTCCATATTAAATTGGTGAGGGTAAAATGGTAAATTAGTTTATAACTATCTCTAGAAGCTACCTGGGCAATGAGTTTAGTTAGCAAGGAAAATAAGATGCACACGCAAAGCGTGTGCTGGCTAACTAGTACAATACAAATCTAACCCAGATGTATCTTGATTTCTTGAATTCTTCAACTTCTCATTTGAGTCTTGATGTGTTCGTTTAACTCATGTTGAAACTCGTAGACATCACTATAACATATCCAGCTCAAACAAGTTTGAGCTTACATTGGTCAATATGCTAACGCACATGTTGTTTGTACAAAGAGTAAGAATCAGAGCAACTTTAAAGTCTGTGTATCAAAACTTTTAAAGTGATTCTACTCATTCTTGATACGAAGCTATACGAAGCTCCCCCTTAATCTTTATACCTCTTTTTTCCAGGATGGTATGAAGCCCAATATTTACTCCCCCTTACTTGATACTTTGAAAAAGTACATAAGTAAGCAATATGGTGTTCTCCTCCTATGGTTGTGAACCATAAGAACAAGAAACCATATGTATTATCCCCCTATTTGTCACAAAAGATAACAAACCAGTTGAGACTCGGGTTTCAAGCCTATAGAGATAGTCAAGTCAAGGATGTACTCGCATATCAAGTTTAAGATGACATAACTAGGAAATCACAACGAAGATCTCGAAGTACATAAACTAGTTTTCCGCAGAGGTACTTCTAGGCTTCTCGATCCCTAGAGAAGACTTCCTCGCAATTCTAGACCGAGAGCAAAAGCTCAAA
>JAJJMA010001839.1:0-10276 GCA_023529015.1 Papaver nudicaule
CGTTGCTGAGAAGATGGGATAAGGTAGTGGGTTGTTAGTCTTCCCTAATATTAGGCGCAAGACTCTTAACAACTGACCCCACTCTTTCCTCACTCCCACTCTTCCACTACTTCCACTTCTTACGAGATCAGTTGAGAATATATTGCTATAAATAGGTCACTCGACCAGTTGGAAATCATATCTCAATCCAATTTCATTCTCATCCAAGATAAGTTTAACAAGTTCAGTGCAAGTATAATCAAGTTTATCTTATCGATAATTGATTAACTCTTTTCATTCAGCATTTATTATCTAGTGAGAACTGAATATTCATCCTTATCTAGCAATATTTATCTCAATATCACAGAAAATCATAGCAATTCTCTGATCTCATCTTTCTCTGCTTCCCTCCCTAAACCAACCCTAAAATCCTCTTCTTGTAACTGAAGCAATACTCGAACGGCCATTTCTTGGTTTAGGCGAGTCTTGTTCGATCTTGACCTCTCGAATTCATCACAATCTTTTATTATATCATTACACTTCACACTTTACCCCTCAGATTCCTTTATTTGTTTTATACCTAAAACACCGGGGACTCACCACGAGGAAAGCTACTCGAGAGAAAAACCCTGAAAACCGGCAATAGACATCGGCACAGCCATAAGAATCTCCATCAAAGCCCTTCCGGAGTCTGGAATTGTACGTGACAAGCTCCGAGGAGAAGGTGAACTCATCCCCTACGACATACCACCCGAAGTCTTAGAGACCATCCCAGACTTCAAAGAATATGCAGAACTGTTCAACCTCAAACGAAAGGCGGGGGAAAACGCAGTTACATATGCTACCACCCTAAAGGAAGAGGAAGTGCCAAGGACGCCAACCTCGGAGGAACTAGCCAAGTGTCGAGACGACCTTCCGGAAAGACGGATCAAGACCCAAGTTGAAGTCTCGGCTCATCTCAAAACTCTAACCACGAAACCGTCAACAAGTTCACAAGCCAAAGGAACTCCCAGATCTGCTACTAATACGAACACCGCAGCGATCCCCGTCTAGGATGACGAGATGATCTCTACTCAAGGAGAACCTCAACATGGAGAGAGCCACAACTCGGATATGCCGCAAAAGACGATTTGAAGAGACCACTCCAGAACCCAGAGGAGGAGACGACGCCAGTTCACCAGCACCGACTAACGTGCCCACACAGAGTGTAGAAGGCCCCCTTCCCCAAAGGAGGAGCATCGACACCACCGAGTACTGAGACTCAGAAATTCCCGGAGCCCCACTGGCAGAGCCTGCACTTGGTACGGCAACCTTACCCGACATTGGAACTCTGCGAAATGATCCTTATCTACTGAGCCCTCCGTGAAATTGCAAAAGACTTGCCTCGCCTGCACCAGCGTTACCGGAGAGGGCCAGACCCCTAGGAAGCGGAGAGGCTTGTGATGCCGACGACGACATCAACCTCATCAACGAGCCGTACAACAACAACTTACCTTCCGTGAGTACCATCACCGAAGGGAATAAGAGGAAAAGTCCAGCTACAGAGGTGACACACCCAGAGCATACGACTTCAAGCTCGCTTTGAAAACTTCAGGTGACAGTATGGGTCGGACCACAACACAAGTCACGGCGCCACGAATCACGACGCCCCAATCTAGGACACCACGAGTGATGGCGCCACAAGTCACGGCGCTGCAACCATTGGAAAGAGAATGACGACGAGACACGGGACTTCCAGAGTCACCACTGCAACCAGCCAAGAACTCCAGGGTTTGGGACTCTCAAGACAAAACAAGCATGTCCAACAGTCCAACTCTGCTACTCGACCAAGAGAAACCCCTTGGAGAACCAAGAAGGGGAGGTGCATCTCTATCTCGTCCACACCAACCTCCCTATCCAAAAGACCCCTCTCTCATGGGACGCTCCTCGTTGAAGGAAGTTCAGACCTCAAACTTCCGAAGCCGCAAAACGATCAACCACAGCCGTCCCTGTCTTGATAGGAAAGGATCCAAGCTGTAAGGATTGAAGAAGCTCGTGATAACAGGAGACCCGTCGACAACCAGACGATAGGACATCAGCACAATACAACTCAAAGGGTCCCAAGCAAGAATGTGACCCAACTACAAGATGCAGATCTGCAACAACAACCGCGAGGAGTACGAGGACTGAGCCTATGCAGGATTCCCAGACTCATCATCTTCGACGAAGTACTGGAGCTACTAGACGCCTGAATAAGGAAGGAGCAACAGGATTACCCCGACCCGATAAGTCTCAACAACTAGAAAGAACACTCTGCCTCCTCGTCTTCGAAAGGCCAATACACATGTGTCTGCACGAGGGAAGGCGAACTCAACAAGAGATGCTGATAAGATATCAGAAAACATAGCTGGGGACTCCTCGCCACCGCCGCTCTTCACCCCCACCAAGTACCGATAGCAATACCGGCTGCCACGACCCAAAGGGAAACGTGAAGTACAACAGATGCTCCCTTGTCTCTGCCAAAGCGTTTCATCATCATGGGAAGAGCCTACTCGACCAGAGATGTCCATACAGCATGGAACTACCCGCTACAGATCTCTCGAAGGAAGGGAGACTCAAGGGAAGAACTCTAATCAACACTATAGCCCACAACCTCGGTGTTAGAGCTACCAACCAAGTACGGTAAACCATATTGTGGAGAAATTATCTTATTTTGGGTCTCCATGGAGCAAACCTACTCTGGAGACAAACAAAGACGTGCTCCCGACTACGTACCAAATTCGTTGTACGACAACCTTCACGAAAACGGGCAACGCGGAAGATCAGTAAGAGATCTGAAGGTGAATTTTAGACAGCATCTTCCTTCAGGTGTATTATGTTATGTGTAAAATTTTTGTGGCGATCCAATCCGTGGATCAAGAGATATGACGCCAACATTACAGCGCACCAAAGCAAGTGGACAGAACTTACATACGAAATCAAAAGAGTTGCTGCGGAGAGCTCGTGAGGAGTCCTTGGGTAAAATTTATACACAAACTCCGTTTTAATGTCTACGACTTTGTGGTAAAATTTCATACAATAACTCCATGTGTTTTGAGAAATATGGCGTGAACATTGGAGAAAAGAAGAGTTGTCAGAATTTCCTGCGCCAGCAACTTCCCTCGCGAAGAAACCACCGGTTTGGGAAATCCACAAGGGATTTTGGAAAGATTTTCGGACACAATCTTTCTATGTATGTCTCCCAACACATACTAAAATTTCGTGCCAATCCACCAAGGGGATTGGGAGATACGACACAAACACTACAGCACACGCGAGACGTATAATCAGGAATCATGTACAAGACCACGCCGAGTACTGCGGAAAATCTACGAGGAGCCTCGAAAAGATTTTTGGACACAACACTTCCCTGGATGTCTGATACCACGTGTAAAAATTTCGTGGTGATACAACCGGTGAGTCAAGATATATGGCGCAAACATCAGGAGACACGCAAGACGCGAACTGTTGGAGTTTACAACGAATAGACTATGATGCAAAGCTCGTAGCACCGGCATCCACGACGCTACCAAGACCATGGAGCCACACCCCGGGGCGCCACATATCATGGAGCCACACCTCATGGCGCCACATCTCGTGGAGAAATATCTCATAAGTGTCGATATCCTCCTGGAACTTCACTACACATTAAAGACGGCAAGCATCTGTAGAGGAGATACCGAGACGGGACGGCACATGCTCTACACAAAAAACGGAAGGCGCCCAGATCCACAAGATTGCTAATGGCGGGCACCGGATTCTTCTTCCGTGTACTGGCTCCCCCCAACATAGTTAGTTATCCCCTATGAATTAGAGTTAGTTCCAAAACTACCCCCACCCTTATATACCAATGTAGATGGTGAAAAAAGAGAGAGGGGCAAAATTGTCAAAACACTCTCGAAACCATGTCTTATTAAAGACAGTCGCCTATTCAGGCTCATCTTTATAGCTCAGGGTGCAATCCATTCCATGAAGCTAAACCCTCTATGAACTCTCTCTTATAACTCCGGTGGGGAGGGTGATGTCATAGAGCAGTATCAATGATCTCACCAACATATTAAACCCATCGATCAGCTCAGAGCCAGACCTCGCTTGATGGTACACGGTGAAAGATCAACAGAGACGTATCCTCATGGATTTCCTCTTAAAATACGACTCAATACACGAGTCTTGGTGCAAACCTCAGAAATATCGAAGCTCCAGGCCGGTCCAGAGCTCTCTGAGAAGCATACACCAGCCAAAATAGGCCTAAGCGGACCCAATCCCAAATTCAGGATGGTCTAGCATACCATGGATAAACATGCCATGACCTCAAGTGTGTTGTAGCATAACCACTCACACCACGACTAAGGCATAGGCTGCCCAAAGTCGAGCTTGGCCAGAGGCCAAAGCCATAAACGCCACATAGCATGGCACCACAAACCATGAAAAACCATGGATCAGCCTTGGCCAAGAGGCCAAGGCCATGGCACAAGGCGCCACAAATTTACTTGACCTTGGCCAAAGGCCAAGGCCATAACGAAAAAATAGCCGCAAGCAGGCCCGGCCTTGGCCACAAGCCAAGGTCGTGGCGCCATACTTCATGGCGCCACAATAAATATGCTTTGGCCAAATGGCCGTGGCGCCATACTCCATGGCGCCACAATAAATAGGCATTAGCCAAACAGAAAATCGTGGCGCCATAATTCATGGCGCCACAACAAAGCGGCCTTGGCGCCTCCACGGTTAGCGCCAAAGGCGCGTCCTAAACTGGCCAAAGGCCAAAGACCATGGCGCCATCATTCATGGCGCCACAGCAGGATGGCCGTGGCGCCATGCGCCACACGACTAGCGCCAAAAGCGCATTCTGAGCTAACCTTGGCCAAGGGCCAAGGCCTTGGCGCCATGAGCCATGGCGCCACCATAACTAACGCCAAAGGCGCGTTCCAAACCAAACATTGGCCATGGGCCATGGGCCATGAAGCCATAAGCCATGGCGCCATAAGCCATGGCGCCGCCATAACTAGTGCCATAGCGCAATCAAGCACTTGTGGCCTTGGCCAAAAACCAAGGCCACTCGACATCACACCATGTTTGTCACGACAATCAGTCGTACAACCCTACTCTACCCAACTCAACTACGCAATAGTCGCGTATCACTCACTCGAGATATCAAAACGTCACACGGGGGGATAACTTTAGGGGTATTGGTCTGGCGGTCTACGGCAGTTGAAAGAAACTGATGGAGATAGTGGACAGTTACGAGAAGATGGCGCGAGTGGGCATGTTCTACACGACTCAGGCAGTTACGGAAACCAACGCATGTTCTCCACTCTTCCACGACTTCCACCTTCTCTGTCGAGAGATCAGGGTGAGTTCAAACTATAAATAGAGGCTTCCTCTATCTTCCAAGGCAGAACAATAAGAACGTTCAGAACACCGAGAACATCCAGAAAACACGTAGAACCTCAGAGAAAACACCTGAGAATCTAAACTCGTTCTAGCCTTTGGAGATTTCCAGTCGACTTCACGACGGAAATCTTGAACTCAAACACCCAAAAACTCATCTTCAACCTGATCTCAAGTTTCTTCGATGTTTCCCTCCCTAGACCAACCTCTATCCTCTCTGTGACCGAAGCAAGGTGGGAACGACCATCCTTGGTTTAGGCTTGCCTTGTTCGACTTTGATCTCCGAGCACTACGAAAGTACCCAGAGACGGTACACTTGTTTTTGCAGGTAAAAACAACCAAAAATCTGTCCTCTTTTTCCATTAACTCTCGCAGAAGCTGAAGGAAAGACAGAGAAAGAGACGAGAGAAGAAATTTTAGGAGAAATCAGAGAGACGAGAGATAAGAGAAAGGAAAGTGGTTGTGTGAGTGATTACATAAGAAGACACAGAAATTCCAATTGCATTTGTAGATGTGGTGATCCGAATTACTGTTAGGTTAAATGCTTCGGAAGGGAAATTGCAGACAACGGAAATTGAATTCAAGGTCAGTTGCGACCTCTTCTACCGTCTAATCACGTAATTGAATGCAACCCAGTTCTTTAATTTCCCAAATAACATGTTCAATTCAGTTTACTAATTATTTTTGTTAAATTAGGGTTTCTCTGATGTCAATGAAATTAGGGTTTTTGATACTAGGGTTATCTGAACTGAGTTTTTGATACTAGGTTTCTCTGATGTCAATGAAATTAGGGTTTTTGATACTAGGGTTATCTGAACTGAGTTTTTGATACCAGGTTTCTCTGATGTCAATGAAATTAGGGTTTTTGATACTAGGGTCTTTGATGTGAATTGCTGTTAGGTATATTCTCAAATTAGGTATGTAAGTTACAAGTTAATTGAAATTGAAGATGGGGTTCTGTTTAGTCATGTTTTGTGATACTAATCAGTCTTTTTTTTTTCCTCTTCTTCTTTACATGGACAATCCTTCTCAATGCTGCAATTGCACGCGAACTCGAACTTCTCAAAAGTAAGTACCCTGTTCTTGATCTCCATAGAAAGTAACCTACTGAAATGATCTGGATGTGTATACTATGTGAACTTCCGCATGCATATTAAGTCTTTTACTGTGAGAAAACACCTGTATGGAGGATTCATTCATAGCGGATTTAATCATACCATTCTTGATCAGGCAGTATAAAATTAATCCTACTATTCTGGACCAGGCAGTATAAATTTGATTTGACAAGAATACACATTATAGGGACTTTCTTGTGAGAACCTCCGCATGCATATTAAGTCTTTTATTGTGAGAAACCTGTATGGAGGATTCATTCATAGCGGATTCAGTGAGTCATTTTTGTTGCTAATGCACATTTTTGTTGCCCTAAACCTAAAGCACATGCCAAGGATGAGTTGCAATGAATTGGCAGTGGTTGAGTGTTATTGAATTAAATTAAAATGTAGGTCTTCAAGCCAATCTCATATATTATTACACCAGGCAAATACATTACACCCTTGAATGACACTCAGTGAACTCTATTGTTGTTGGAAACTGGTCAGACTCATTTAAGTGGAATATCACGAATTGCAGGTCCAAGAATTATTTGATGAAGCTGAAGTCTTTGGTTTCTGGAAAGGTGTATTCCCAACACTTTTGATGGTCAGTGTAAAGTAACTTCCTTTTCAACTTATATATTCTAGAAGACTTGAGTTGAGATGTAAGTTTCTTAGAATTCTAACATGGCAGGGCCACTGAGCAACAATTCTTTTTTGTTTATAGGTTAGCAATCCTTCCATACAGTTTATGATTTATGAGACCCTACTAAAGAAGCTGAAGGCAAGACGTGCCTTGACTGGTAAAGCAAACAATTGCGTTACTGCTTGGGAGGTAAGCTCTGTTATAACACCATGTCTTTTGAGTTTTATATCGTTATTTTTGGGATTATACTAGTTCAAATCTGATGTCAGTGCCTAATGTCATTATTCTATGATTGGCCAGACTTTTCTTCTCTAAACTGTGGCAAAATTAGGAGCTCATGTGGCGACTTAGCCTCTTCTGGTTGTGAAGGTAATCCATATTAGCATGTCAAATCACTGTAAAATGATAAAATCTTGTCTCTGCTATGTAATTATATAGTATGGTTGTGGTCACACAATATTTTGTAAACATTACGGCTATGTAAAAGTTTTACGTGTAATATATCTTTATATGAAATGTACTACAATGAGCTGAAATGTGGAGTTAATTTTGACGACAATATGTTGAAAGGTAGGGTTACGTGTAATATATCTTTATATGAAATGTACTACAATGAGCTGAAATGTGGAGTTAATTTTGTACGACAATGTGTTCAAAGGTATGGTTAATGTAGTGAGATTTTATATACCTAGTTAATCCTGCCATTCTTGATTGGCAGTAACGATCGACACTTTAAGCAACTTGATATGTATAGAGTGTTCAAGGTGATAATAAGCTAACCACACATCGAACACATCTCTCCAAAACCAAAAGTTCATAGTACGGTTCTTGTAGGCATGAGTAAGTTTTTGTTAGTTTCAGTTCATAGTTTTTACTTAAAGGTGGGATGAAATTTTAAAGAAATCACTAGAACTTGTACTTTGATGAAGTAAATACTTTGACTCAGTTGCTTACACAGGTTAACTTAAGACATCAATCCACAAAATGCATAATTTATATGAGTACTAAATGGTACCAGCCTCAACTTTATAATAGTCAGAAAGTGGAAGAGTCATTTTCATAAACGGTACCTTGAGCACTTTCAATTTTCATTTTTATATGGGGAAGTAACTGCACCAAACCCAAATGATAAAACTATCTTAGTTAGACTCATATATATATACGTAAATACTAGTGACACTACTTTAGTACGACTGTCACCGATAATGTATGACTATTTTAGTCTGACAGACATCAATAATGGTATACAATTTCAGTCCCACTCAATTGAACTACTTAAATACGACTGACATTGGTAATGCATGACTATTTTAGTTCCACAAATATCAATAACGGTAATACAATTTTAGTCCAACTCAATTGAACTACTAGAATTAAAAATGAATGCAATAAAATATGAGAGACTGAACCTGGCGTGAATCGAACACGCAGCCTTCTGACGTAGAGTCAGATGCGCTACCGTTGCGCCACATATCCGTAATTAAATAAGAAGTGTCTTAGTATAAGGTCTAATGTACGTGTGACACCCAGTTGTAAGAACCAAAAGAAACAGGAGGTCCTTATAGAGATAAATCGTTGCAGAGGTTAATCTCCACCTTTGTCAGGTTCCACATTGAAAGGAGTTCTATAATTGTGCATATCGCCAACAACCAGCAAGTACCGACCCCATGACAAAGCAATTAAGAGGTATTGTTGACATTATGAACTTCAACAGCAAAAGAATGAGTAAATTAAGGATTCCTTGCAATGAGTCAATTAAGAGGTATTGTTGACATTACTTATAAAGGATTTGATGCACCATACATCATGGAAATGATTTACACAACAACATTACGAGTGTATTTCAGAGGTTACCCATTCGATGGAACCTCTCTACTGGTGGTGAGCAAACTAATTTTCCTATTTAGGTAGGTTTATTCGATTGACATTACTTTTAGGTAGTATATCAAAAGAGGCAATTGAAAATTTAAAAGCATGCCTGGTACAATACCTGTAAGCAGATTGCCATTAATATCATGGGTACGTAGACAAATAACACTGGCCAAGCAAAAACTGCTAATACCCCAAGATTAGCATATGCAAATATGGCAACAACGACAGAGAGTATTAAGACGAAAATTCTTTTCCTTACTGGAAGAGACCTTTCCGTTTCACCTAACCGTCTGAAACTAGATGGCAACCTGATATTACCATTTTCAAATTCTTTCCCTTCAGGCCCATGGCAACAAATTCAAACCAAAGAGCAACACAGATAGAAAGAAGAAAAAAAAGGTTAAAAGAGAGTGCCACAATTACAGAGCCAACTTACATCATGAACTTTCTCAAGCTTTTCTTCACTTCTTTGATTGATATTACCATAGAAAGTTCCATTGCACGCATAATCACCTCCTGCGTTATACGGTAGGCATTAAGCATCTCAACCAAAACACAACAGTTCATACAATAAAAAAAAGGGGGGTTTTATAAAGATTAAATTTTTGTGCAGGGTAGCCTGCTTCATTGTAATAGCCACACTAAAATCACACTGGAATCAACAACACATACAATCATTTAACTAAACCCATTATCAGTATATACAATGAATTCAAAATCAAACAAAATTTTCTAAACCCTAACCATCGGGGGAAAAAAACCTAGAAAAAAAAAATTCACCTTGTGTAAGACAAATGGGTATGATTCTGATGACAGAAAGTCTTGATTACATATTGATAACGAAGTATGGATAACGGTCCATTGTGGATGAGGAGGGGAGAGCTTCTGAGGGTTTTTCATCGCCTCTGAGAGAATAGGAAGAGCTGAGAGAACGAAAGGGATATCAGGAGCAAATTGGGTTTTTCTCTATGTTTATATAGAAAAGGGTATATTGGTAATCTCGGAACTCAGAAAAATCTTCCCTTAACTCGATTTGGGCTGGGGGGAACCGACTAGTACCCGGACGAGGAAATCGGTACCCGCCATTAGCAAAATTGAAAAAAAGAGTAATATGGCAAACAATTTGCCAGTGATGGTAATTTCTGATGGTACATTAATCATTATTTACAGATATTTTGACAGAAAAGTACGTATGGATGCTGAGATGGGTTACAAAAATTATACACCTTCCATCCAACTTACGAGGCATGATTTTGGGTTTGAGTAACCTTGTTGTCCA